>CAOLHI010004771.1:0-99604 GCA_948474755.1 Ctenosaura bakeri
ATGTGATTTTTTTTTAAAAAAAAAAGTCGCATAAACACTGTAGAATTTAGGAAGGACTAAATTCAGTCACCATGATATTGTGAAATATCTTTGCATGGGAAGAAGCGACTTCATTGGAAAGAGGAGAAACAGTGAATAGAATTGTTTCAGTACAAATCCCTGAAATATATGTATTATTGTAATGATCTTCCAGTTCTCATCAGAAGAAAGAGGAACATACTTTTCTAGATTTCCCCTTCATCTCTGGTCAATTTCTGTTCTGTCTCTGGTTATGCAAGTGAATCAATCATAGAATCATAGAATCCTAGAGCTGGAAGAGACCACAAGGGTCATCAAGCTCAACTTCCTGCTGTGCAGAAATATACCATCGAAGCACTTGTGTGCAAGAAAGGTGGCATGAGAATTCCTTGCAAGTAAAGAGGAGCAAGCCTGTCAGTTTTGCTTTCTCCCACCATGACATTTTGTGGATTTTGTAAAATTCTGATTAAACCCAGGCTGGAAGGAAATTCTTGCCAATTCCAGCTTGCAAATACCCATTTCCAAGTAAAGCTGCTGAAAACTGAAGGGGAAAAGGGACAAATGTCTCCACTTTTTCACAGATAGAGCTACTAGAGAGTAGAAGAGACAAGAAGAGTAGTTCCATCTCTGCCCTATGCCCAGATGATCATTTTCCATTAGCAGCTCTTTTGGCCAGAAAGAAAGCTTCATCAAAAGAAAACTGCTGTGCTGCCTTAGGGGAAAAAATGAAATGGAAGAGGGACTGGCCTTCTACTTTCCTTCTTGTTTTCGATGCAGCTACTTTCCTTCTCTGCCAACAAGGAACAAACACAGGGAAGAGTAGCTTCCATCTATCCCTGAAAGTGGAAGGAAAGGATTCCCAGAGGTAGCATTTTGGTGTCTGAAGTTCCAAACTCTCAGTTTGACAATAAAAAGGGGGCTGTCTATCTCCTCCCTCCCCACAAAACTCTGACCATGAGAGCAAAGGGACAGAGCCTTGGCACTAAGGCACAGTGCCTCATAGCTTACAGGTGGATATTGGCAAGATAATGTAGAGGTTAGTGACAGCATGAGATGGCAGATCATAGGTCAGGGACCAGCAGTTAGTAGACCAAGATGAAGCCTATTAGAGGGGATGGAACTCAAGCCTGCCCTTAATTAGGAACTTGAAACCCTGAGTTTTCAGTTCGTCCCCCACAAGGCTTGCAACAGAAACTCATACATTAAATCTTCAGGCCAGATTATGGTATTTCCAATCTTAGGCCCTTTCCTCACAAGGAAATTAAGACGGGCCAATGCGTCTTGTCACAGAGGTCATCTGCACCTTGGAGTGGACTAGGTGCAGACTATTTACTTTTGTTCTGCACCTAAGTCCGATTAAATTCTCCCCCAAATGGTCATCCAGTGCACTATTTGAAGAACGGAAGAAACGGGTTTCTTTTTCCTCAGATCATGCCAATTCATACCTGCACAGTTGTGCAGATGCGCACATTCACACCAATGAGAACTGGGGATCAGCGGAGGGTGGGATGTGGGTGTGGCCAGCTGCAGTGATTGGTCCCGCTGAACAAACCACAGGAAGCCGTGTGGATGTATGAACTCCCACTGCTCCGAATCGGTGTGGAACTAGCTGCAGAAGGACGTCAGGGAAAGTCCACCCCATTTTGAGCCCAAAAGAGCCGGCAAGAAATGGCACAAAGCGATTCACTAGCCTCGTGCGGAAAGAGCCTTAAAGTTAAAAAAAGCATGCAGAAAAACTACCTACCAGTTTTCTGCTTTTTTATGCATAGCTGTCCCATGATCTTTGCTGCCTGAAATGGAGAGCTATGTACCAAGTCATAGTGTGCACTGTCAAAAACCAGTTAAATTATTTTGGTACATGAAGTATGAAATCCCTCAACTGCCTCTCCCTCTCCCCAGCAATAAAAAGACAAGATCAATACAATTTGTGGCCCTTTCATGACATCCCAAGTTTGTTGCCTCAGGTGGCCATGTCCTTCTGTGTAATGCTAATGACCCCTCAAGGCCCACCTCAACATACCTCAGCATCAAAAAAAGGAGAGATCAATGCCAGCACTAACCTTCACTCATGAGCAGTACATTCTCAAGACCTATTGTCAATTATGAAGACATCTTGGATGAACACTGCAGTAACTGAAAATTACTTTAATAAAGAACTTACATTTCCCACTGTCAGTAGGAAAGTGGAACACAACAATGTGACTAGATGAAAGATTTTGTGTGAATGGCACAAGCTGTTCTCCAGATATATCCTGGGAAACAAGCTGGTACAAATGTACCTTGAGATGTAAAAAAGCTTGCATGGGATTTTCATAGGCAACCAAACAAATCACTGCAGGCATGAGTTGTACCATGTTAGATTCCCAGCCACATTTGGTGGCATGGTTATGTATAAGTATTTAAATCTACATGTTTCTCAGTTGATATTTTCAAACAGAATTACACAAAACACTAGCTGCCACTTATCTTTCAAACATAGGAAAAGAGAAAACACAGAAACTATTTTATATCATAACTGTGTGCTGAGTTACACTGACTTTTAAAATTAATATACTTTTGGGCATTAATGCTCCTGAATGCCAGTTCTATATTTATTTAAATTTATTTAAAATTAAATTTATTCCACTTTCCACTTTTCCTCTTTGATGGCTACAGAAAGGCACAACTCCAACAATCTGTAGAAAATGTTGGCCTAAAAAGTTATTTTTCATCTCATGCTTTTAAAAAGAAGTAAGTATGAGGGTGATGGAAATGCCCCTCAATTGACCTTGTGTTGAAAGTCAATATTGGCATTATTGCCTTGGTGTGGATAGGAGGCAGAAGGGGAGGGGAGGGCAGAGTTGGGACCATATCTACCGGATTAGAAGACTGAAGCCAAGATACAGTGTCTGAGCCCAGGGAGAGATTCAGAGCTTTGCTTGTATTGACAGATGATTAAAGGACTTTGACTTCTCATGCATTTAGAAAGGTCAATCATTCTGTGATAACAGAGACTGGCACCTCAGACCCCAGTTCCCTTTTCCAGATTCGTACTATTTGGCAAAAGCCTACAGTGTATAAGACAACAGAGGGTACACAGCTGACACCCTAGGCCTCAGCCTCTAGTCACAAAGCTTCATAAAGGCCATTTGCTTCTGTGTCTCTTAATTATGTTTAGCTGATAAAGCCATTTCCATTCTGCTCTCTCTTTGGATTCCATTTTCAAGAGTGCAATAACTTTGCTTTTTTTTAATATTTGCTGCTTCAAAATTATTAACAATTATTGTGTTTATGTTGCTTTTTATTGTTGGTTGTTGTTGTATTTATTTGGTATGTCCTTTTAAAGGGGTTAACAAGCATAACGCAAAAGTTCCAAAGGCTCCTTTTCACATCAAAGTGAGCTGAAAACTGCTTAGCTTTGACTGGATCGTGCTTGATTGTGTTTATATAGTGCTACTCCTAAATGTCAAAAGTGCTGTACATGCATTAAGTTAAAGATCCTTACAAGGACCTGCAAAGAATGCCAATATTGTTATTTATTTCTACCCTAACCTTTTTGAAAAGAAGCCAGGGCATTATTCATGGAGTTCCCAGGGTTGTTCATCCATACCCTTTAAAATTTCACAGATGGAAACCAAGACCATTTCTACACATAGTGCTATTATTCCAGTTTCAACATCCTGTGGAATCCCTCTCTAAACCGGAAACCTCAGGATTCCATAGGATGTTGAAAGTAGAATAATAGCACTATAACGGTCTAATGCAGAAATGGCCCAAGGCACATGTAGCCAAGCAACATCATTGTATGGTTAAGATGTCAAAAGTTATTAACAATGAAAAATACGCAAGGTAGAAGAAATTGTAGCATTTCGCTTTTGCTTGAGCCAACTGGGAAGGACAAAGTTCTACTCCCTCCGATCCCCTCTGTTTTGTCAATTGAGAGCAAGCTACTTTTGTACTTTGAACTCAGGCCCTTTTCGTATGCCAGTCGTGTTGCAAAATGGCCTCGGGAGAATCGCGCAATTGCGAGGACCGTTTCACATGATGTCCTCACAATCGTGCGACACTCCTGAGGCCATTAGAGGGTGATCATGCATTATATCATTTTTGGCTCATTGCCAAAAATGATGTGTGATTGTGTGTCTCTCCCATGCCCCACATGCACTTACCTTGCGTGTGGAGGCTCTGGACGCATGGTCATCATTCTTCCTCCCCCAGCGCAGCCTGTGAAAGTACCTGGCTGCACTGTGGAAGGAAGGGACAGAGCACTCACACTTCCTTCCAGCCAGCACGGAGGTGGAGGGGAAGCGGAGGGGACATGAGTGCCTCCCGACGCTTTTCGTGTGGTCCCCGTGCAACGCCAGTGGCACCAGGTAAGGTGTGAAAAGATCCTCGGTTTGCAGCAGTTGGAGTAAGCTGAGGACATCATCTTATCTACTATATAAAAGTCAACATTTGTTTGTGAGTTTGTCTGTGTCAGGCAAGCAAAGACCTCATATGATTGGCTGTGTCAGGCAAGAACATTGGCTGTGTGAGGCTGGCTGTGAAGATCCTATGGAATCCTGGGGTTGGCAGTTCAGGGAGGGGCCTTTAGAATTCTCAGCCAGAGAGCTCAGGCCAGTTGCTATGGAGATGAGGCCTATTAGTAAGAAGGAGGGCAATGTATTCCCTCAGAAAACCAAACTCTGTATGTTAATAACTCTGAATACAGATTGGACTGGGGAATATGGGGGAAAGTTACATGTACTGGACAAGATAGATTAGAGAATTAGAGACTATTTCAAATAGTCACATATCCCTGGGAATCAGTGGAAAGGTACACAGAAGTTCCATCTCAGCTAAGATGTGGGATAGCAAAGTAGACTAGAGCTGTCCAGGATTTTGAAGATGCTATAGAATCCCAAAATTAAGGTATTTTTGTTTGTTTGTTTTCATTGTTTTGTTTTGTTCTAAGGGAGGACGGCTCATCAGTTGAATCTACTCTACATCTGTCTCTCCTTGTAAGGCAAATAGATTCCAAATCATCACATGCAGCTCAGCATCAAACATGCTGAAGTCAGACGAACATTGGGATAACTATTTATGCCATTCCCCTTCAGTTTTAGGAGTTGTTAAATCTGATCCCTCCGCAATGGTTTTAGCTAGTACATCATGTACACAATGTTTTTTCTCAATAAAGTAGTGAGCTGCTTAATCCCAATTATTGAGGTTCTCATCCATTCTTTCTTCTAAACTACACTTATTTCTTTTAAAAATGCATTATAAAGTGTTTGGAAACATTTTTCCCCTAAACTGAATGTTTTTTCATTAATCACATGTGTGTATGTTTTACCATATTACACTGAATATTCCTGAGGTCTTCAACATGAAAAGTGGACGTTTGATGGGGATGAATATATTGTTCCCTCAAAATCACTCAGATGCCCCTTGCATTTCCCCCAAATTTCTCAAAGTTATATTGTACTGCTGTTTGATTGTATTTTTTCCATTGTGTGATCCCAGCCTGTTAAGAATCATTAAAATAAATTATATCAGATTTAGCTGCATGATAATATTTTTGGTAGCAAATGAAACTGACCCATTGTCTTCACTCAGAAGGAGGGGAAGATGGAACATGTCCCTGGTACCTGGAGACTCCAGAATCTTCCTGTCTTAAGGATTGATAAGCATTCATTTGGGTTCATTTTTTATAAGAACCTTCCCAATTTTTTATAAATTTGGTGGCACATTTTTGAGATTCTTAAAAAGTTCAGTGAGGGGGAAGGCAGAATTGACAGATTCCCCCATACAAACAGGAAGATTGGAGTGCTCAGCCCTTAAAAATCTGGTTTTGAATCCTTGTGTATTCACCCATTTTTCTTACTGTTGTTTGCTGTCAGGTTGACCTTAACTTATGGAGACCTTATGAAGGAGAGACATCCAGAAGCCGTCAACTGCCCTGTTCAGGTCCTGCACATTCAGGGCCATAACTTCCTTGATTGAATCAATCCATATGTAGTGCAGTCTCCTTCTTTTCCTATCACTTTCTTCTACGCCAAGCATTATCATACTTTCCAATAAGTCAAGTTATCCCCTGAGATGTCCAAGGTATGACAATCTCAGTTTAGTCACCTTCACTTCTGCAGAGAGTTCAGGCTTGATTTGCTCTATGACTCATTAATTTTTTTAGCAGTTTGCAATATCCATAGAACTCTCCTTCAGTATCACATCTCAAATGAGTTGATTTTCTTCCTGTCAGCTTTATTCACTATCCAGCTTTCATACATATATGTAGAAGTTGGAAATACTGTGGCCTGGATGATTCCAACTTTGGTATTTATTGATATGTCTTTACACTTGACGATCTTCCCTACTTGTTGTAAAGCTGCTTTTTCAAGTCTTAGGTCTGTTCCGTGTAACATTGCTATAGCACAACCGCAACAGGTTGGTTCTTGTCCAGGAGTCATGCGATTGCATGACATTGTCACTGTCCAGCTGCTTTCCATCCCCAAGCATCACCAAACTGCCATATTCTATTTCCAGAAAAAGTATGTTAAGAGCCTCATTTAGCACTTCAATCCTATTACCTGACTCAGTGCAGCACCGTAATAGTACTTGCTCATGTTTCCTGTCCTCCCAGATGCAGCAGTGAGTGGGCTGTGGGTGTGCCCAGTTTGTCCCTCCCTCAGCTACCCCCATGGTATGGTAACTTCAAAATCTGTCACTCTTCTGTGTTTATTTTAAATTTCTCCTTTGAATTAAAACTTTATATTTTTAAATACATTTTAAAGCATCATAGCGCAAAAGTGCAATAATGTACTGGTGTGTCATGCTGTTACAACATTGCTGTACTAGTATGGCTTCCAAACAAACAAACAAAAACAAACAAAAAATGCCCAATCAGGGGCAGTGAGGTGGGGCGAAGGTGGGGCAAGGGAGCGGCCAAGGATGCTGTAATGTGGAAGGAACACCAGTGTCATTACTGCTACTCATCCATTTAAGGCAGAAGGGTGTGGAAAAGAGTGTTCTGAACTCCACAGCATCATGCAAATGGAAATGCTGGGTTTGTAATGGTACAACATGAGATTGGTGTATAATATGGAAATGGTCTTTTTTTACTTATGATTTCCTGACTAGTGTTAATGACTGAGGCAAGACAAAGGGAAACATTTTAATAGTTTCAATGTCTTTGTAACCCACTTAAGAAATATGTAAGTCTTCTGTGGTCATTATTTTTATAACCCCTCTTTTGCATTTCTTTTCGTAACTTTCATTCATCCATTTATGTACTGCTTAGTTATGATAGTCACCACCTTCTCATTTTGACAGTCAGGTGGCAACCAGGTATCGCATGGTTTTCTCCATTCTGCTCATCCAAATGTACATCCATATAATGCATATCCTGCATACATTCCCAAAGAATTCTCTTAATGGACTAAGCAAAATGCTTCCCAAACCTCCTAGGCAGTGTGTAGACAGTATCATACATGCTCAAATTGTTTGTCCATCTTTTTCTTTTTGGAAAGAGTTTTACATCCTTTTATAATGAGATACAAAAAACTTACAGAGGAGTTTCTCTCTGTCTGTTTCTCTCCCTCCCTCTCTCTTTCTCATGTGCATGTATGTAAAATATTTGTGAAACATGTTCCATCTCCTTTTTTGGCATGGCTTTAACTTTTAGATCTTTACTTTTAGACAAACCAAAATAAAAAAAGATGCATGTCTTGAGTTGGCATATGCAGAGATGGGCTGATTGTTTAGTTTCTGGTCCATGTACTTTTCATATCTGTTAATTCATAAATCTGTTCTGTGTTTGTGATTAAAGTAAAAACAAGTTGCAAAAATACACATTTAAAATTAATTTCTAAAAATATATGCTCTCAAAAGAAATACCTGTATGTCTAAATCCCCTTTATAAAAAAAAAAATAATAATTAAAATAATGAGACAAAAACTCCATCACAAAATTTGGAGAAGCAAGAAACCTGTAAGTTAATTACATTCTGATCTGTACTTTTGACCAGGACGTTTAGATTAGGTCCCTTTATATCACAGTTCACAATGAACAAACTCCATAGCCCTAAAGACATACATTTCCAATCTAGAGCTATATGTCAAGCATATATGCTAGTATCAAGTCTTGTAACTATTCCTTAATTTGCATAGTAGGTAATACATTGCCTTAGGTTGCAGTCCTATACACTATGAGTAAATCCTGTTGATCATGAAGGGCCTTACTTCTGAGTAGACAGCCATAGGGTTAGGAACGTATCTGTACCTCAGTATTCAGTCTGGTGTTCAGAACTTCCAAAAGCCATTGGGTTCAGGACTATTTCCTGTTAACTTTAACTGGAATTCCTCTTTGGCAGAACTGGAAGAAATGTGTAGCCTTCGCTGGCCTCTTGAGAGGGTATTGTGCTTGCCAAATTACAGACTAATAGGTATTGGTACCATTTCCACACCTTACCTTCATCTCACATGATCCCACAAGTAACTTTGTCAGGATGAAAGTATCCCGAACACCCCCCTCCACACTTCGCTGGCTGGCAGTGGATGGCAGTGCTCGGGAAATGGTCTTTCCTTCCACAGTGCAGTCAGCCTCTTCCAGCACTGCAGTGAGGAAAGAAGCAGCTTGATAGTACTTCTGCCCTTCCTGCACAGCCCCAGCCAATGCGATTGTCACACAAAAGGGGCTTATTACCTGATTTTCTTTTTTCCGATAATAGTATAACACGTGATTGTGACAGCTGGGCCCACAACAGGAACAGGCCTGTGATGACGTTGTGCAGTAGCCTATGTCCAGTTCATACTTATCATAGGATTTTTATGGCAGAATTTGTTCAGAGGGGGTTGCCTTTGCTGCCTTCTGAGGCTGAGAGAGCATGTCTTGCCCAAGGTCACCTGATAGGTTTCCCTGGCCCAGTGGGGATTGGAACCCTGGTCTCCAGTGTCCTAGTCTAACATTCATGCTGGTTATTTTGCACAACCAATAAAGGTACAGGAGCTGACTTCCTTATTTCACCTGAGTAACCCTGGTATAGTTGTTTGGTTGTTCTCCTTTGCATGCATCTTCCAAAGTGATGGGAATTACTACTCTTTGCCTGTCTTTTTCTGCAAATTGGTACAGTTTTTGAGTGATCAAAGTTGATATATCTTACATAACCCTTGTCTGCCCAAAGAACATCATGTGCACTAGGCTACTTTTCATATTTAACATGTTAGAATTACATCTTCCCTATGTATAGTATGGAGGTCAATATAGTTTTTATTCTGTCTTAACATTTGAGAGATTTGGGGAAAAGAGAGAGAGATCAAAATCCAAACAAATTGAATGTGCCCAACATGCAAGTGAAGACTTGGCCTTGCATTGTTGAAGAAGCAAGTACAGATGTAATTTCTTGGAGTCTACAGGTGCCAAAGTTAACCAATTTATCTGATCATACATAAGAACATCTGGCAAACCAGCCAAATCAATTGGCATACTCCTTTCAATACTTCCAGCTCTCCAGTTCATACTTTCACCATCTGTAGAGGTTTATCTCCAGATCTGCTATCAGAAGACATGTCAATTGACTGTTACCAGTAATAATTATAGTCTGATCACTCTCTGGTACTAGCTCCCAGGCTCATATGGCTCCAATCTTGAAATAATTTCACTGGTTCTTCTGCTTGGGAAGACCTGGGACATGTTCTACCCTGAGAAGTTTGAATGGTAAGTTCAACATGGTAGCTACTGGACATGTTGACTGATGAACTTAGGAGCTATAGTTCAAAAAATAACCTTTTGTCCTTGTACATGCCTGGATCAGTTGGATCAGTTACTAGCCAGGTGTTGTGATGATTGTATTTAGGGTTTACTCATTTGGCACTAGATGGTATTCAATGAAGCAAGCATGGGGCCTTGGGCTCCAGCGATTCACTAAATATGTAGATGGTGTCAAGTTGTTCCTGTGGCTATGTATATTCACTTATGGCTTGGTTGCCTCAGAAGAAATTATGTCTCTCTTTATTTCATTCTGTTTCAGATCCACTTCAGGCAACAAAGAGAAGAATCCTTCTGTTCATCCACAGCACATCTACTGGCTGGCTCTTCCAAGCACAGAAGGGATCCTTTGGCACTCTGTTAGGGCTGGGGAGCATAGCCATAGTGGAATGGTGTAGGCATAATGGACAGCGAGTATGGTGTAGTGGTTTGAGTGTTGGACCAGAATTCTTGGAGACCACAGTTTAAATCTTCTCTCAGAGATGAAAACCTACAGGTGACCTTGGGTATGTAATGCTCTCTCAGCCTCAAACCACCTCTGAACAAATCTTGTCAAGAAAACCCCATGATAGGTTTGCTTCAGGGTTTCCATCAGTGACTTGAAAGCACACAACAGCAACACAAATTACTGATTATATACATATATTTATTGAGAATTAATACAGTGTAGTAGTTTGAGCACTGGACTGTCCCTCTGGTTTGAATCCCTACTCTGCCATGGAAAACCCCTGGGTGACCTTATGCAAGTCATACTCTCTCAGCATCAGAGGGAGGCAAAGGCAACTTCCTTTCCCTTGAATAAATCTTGCCAAGAAAACTCCCTGTTAGGTTTACCTTAGGGTTGCCATAAGTAAGAAATGACTAGAAGGCACACAACAACAACAATGGTCACAGGAATTTCAGGTAGCAGCGATTTAGGCCCACTGAAGGAAAATACATTCATGTTGCATATCATCGCTCACTCAGTCCAGATGACACAGTGGTGCTGTGGTCAGCCATTCTTGCCCTCAGGGTCTGACATGACGATGAGAAGATGTGGCTCAATGTCAGTCATATATTTTTCTGAGCCTTGGAGAGTGGATTCTGTCACTTCCTGCCACATTCTGACATTTGTTATGGAGAACAGGAACAGTATCCAGAGCACTAAGTTCATCTCTAAGATCAAGGTAGCCTCATTTTCCCAACTTTTTTAAGCAAGGCTCCCAGGTCATTTTGGAGAGTCCAGTAGGGGAAAGGGACTAAAAGGATAGTTGCCCTTCATCCATGTCAGACAGTGTGGGGATGTATTCCTGGATGTAAAAGTCAACATCCTGGGACACCATAGGTGAGAGGAACTTCTCTGATTTGCCCTTAGGATTTCAGGGCTAAAGAATGTGAAAGGCAACAAACTTGAGGACCACCTTGGCTGGCTGCCTATTTCTAATCTGTGAACCTTATGGAGGAATATGGTCAACTTAAATGGCTCATCAATGACAAGTGTCCACTGGTGACTTAGATCCATGTCTGCAAATGGGTGAGACGGAAGGTTTAGGGGAGCACACTATTACTGCCTTGCTACTTTCGAATGGGTTTTCACTTCACAGCTCTGCTTACTCTTAATAGTGCCTGCACTAGAGCCTTCCTGGATGCTGCTGCTTGTGTTATATAAGCCCTAGCTATGGATGTTCATGTGGCTCATTCCCTTCAGGGAAAAGTATGTTAAAACATTTTATTGCCATGATTAAGAGAAGCCTGAATTGTGGCAGCTGAGCTGGAGTGGATTTTATTAATCTGTTTGTTGGATCTGTGCGTGAATTCTTTAGTGATTTTATGATTAATATTTTTAATGTTTTTTTTATTTGTTTTTGTTCTTTCTGGTTTCTTTCCATTTGATTGTGTTCTGCAACAAGAATCGATTGCATTAGTCAGAAGGATATTAAAATTCTGAAATAAATAAATACACAAGCAAACCATGACATTTCCTTCCAGGGGTGGTGTTTGAGCAAATGCTTGGACACATATACCCTGCAGCACAGCATAGAAATGTCTCTGTTTTAGAAGGTATTTCAGGTCATGGAATACTGATTGAAATGTGTGGCTTGCTTATGTGTCGGCCTACAGCAGGGCTGAGCAACTGTGGGAAGCTAGGGACCACATTAGCCCCCAGACCTTGGAGGCTCACACATGCCCACCACAACCAATCCCACAATGCACACACACATGCACGCGGACCCTCAAGTGCCCTCTAGTGGACATGAGGGTATTGTCACCATACTATTGGACCTTTCAGGGCAATTTTAGGCCAGAGAGAGGCCTGTTTTTTAGCAACAAAAAGTCACTTCCTGTTGACTTCCTTTTTTTTTCCCCAAAAAAGGCCTCTCCTGGGCCTAAATTGGCTTGAGCACACATCTAATATGGTAGAAAACCCTTACACCACATGAAGGGCATTTATGGTTAAAAAAAAAAAAAGCAAAAAGGTTTTTTTTTGCTGTTGTTGAACATGGAGCACATCCAAATTTGAAAAAAAGAGTTTTTATTCCTGAGGGGCAAAAAAACAGTCTTGGGAAGCCTCATAGAGCCTGCAAGTTTCACTTTCCCCTGGCCTACAGAGTGGTAGATAACTGACCAGTCTCTTTCTTGCTTTCTCTCATTCTCACTGTTACCTGATATACCCAACTGCAAGTTGTTTTTAAATCCTCTGGAAGCATATATTTGGCCACTATAGAAACTTGAAACGTTTGACCCTTGTTTTGGATTTCTTTGTTTTTCTATTACCACAAGGGCTTATCTTATGTTCTTATTAGAAACTATGGGGAAAAAGAGACAGATGTGATTGATGCTTATTCAGTAACTAAGGACTAGTAAAGTCACTGGAGAAGCAAACTTATTGTTTGCATCACAATATTTCAAATTTCATTTGAAAGCCAGGAATCTAAATCCAGTTGTTAGCCCCAACAAGAGCAGACCCATTGAATCGAAGAAATGTACAGGAGTGTTGATTTACCAAGTCCCTGTTGATTCCGTAGGTTAGTTTGAACTAACAATTTGATTTAGGCTATTTTCTCCTACAAGACCAGTGTGTAGTAGGATTGTTACTGTAACAGTATTAGATTTCCTAAGCTGAACTGGTTGCATTGCATCTATATGCATGCATAGACATGCACCTACATTCAGACGTATGCACATACAAATTTGGGAGGCTGACAGGAGTTTGGAATTTGTTCAATAAGGTATTCCTCTAATCAAATGGCTATAAATCTATTAGTTTTTAATATGTCACAAGATTCTTCTGGTTTTCCTTCAAGAGACTAACATGGCTATTCCTCTGGAATGAAAAGAAAATGTTTGCAGTTTTTGAAAAGTATCAATGTGTCCCATATGCTACCATGCTTTTTCTATTATCTTTGCAGGATGCTCATTAGCTTCATAAAAGTGAATGATTTCCAGACACGCAGGCTCATTCCTTAGAACAGAGCTCAACCTTCCCAGTGACAATTCCATTTAAGTGCAGAAGTTGCTTGCAAGGGTATCTCTGAATAGTCGGAGCTGGGATTTCATAGGTGATTACGAAAGCAAAACCAGAGGACTTTTCTTTCCATGCTGGAACCTAGAAGTCCATAGCTCACATAAGGAATGCTACATTCTGCAGAACCTTTGCTGATTAGGTAACTAGGACATTGACTGTCCTAGAGAAAAAAGCATAGGCACCTACAACATCAGCTGCTATGATTGGCAGGTAGTAGGAGGCCTCTGTATTGGCTGGTCAGGTCCTTCTGGCATCTTTGTCCTGTCAACAGTACACTCAAGGGTACACCCTAGCTTAGGAAACACCAACAACACTACATTGAGTTTAAGCAGTGAAAGGCAAGCCACTTTGAGGAGGGGAAAAAATCACACAACCAGCTGAGTAAGGAGCAAATAAAAAGCCCACAGCATTTTTATCCTTGAGATGGAGCAGCTAATGATGTTCAACACTTTTCTTTGATATTTGTGTGCATAGGATCTCTGACATAGTTTCACATTAAAATGTGAGCACTGCACTTAAGTTATAGGAATCAACACTAAATTCTGAAATGACTCTTTCATAGCAAATGCTCTGAGACTACATTTATGAAATCAGATATGTTCTGGATACACATCCCTTTAAGTCAGGGCTTGGTACATTCCCTGGATTAGCTTTCCTCACTGCACTACCAAACAGGAAATTGAAAAATAACTTCCTACTTTCTTCTAAAGATGTTTTTGGTCATTTTCCTTCCAGTACGATGAAGCTGGAGTTTAGCGTGCTTGCACTTAGAAAAATGGCCATTTGCCATTTGAGGATCAATTTTACCCATTTTCCTTCAGGGGTTTGATGGAATCCAGTAAGGGCCTTGGGGACTGCAAAAGTGGCCCCCAGGCTGAATGTGACTCACAGGAAGTAGTTTTTCTCCTGCTACTTCAAGGGATGTTTGGACCTTGACCATAGCATGTTTTAGGAAGATTGACCCACATTCACACAGAATAACCCACATTCACACAGGACTCTTTAAAGGGAAAATTTTATTGAACAAACAAAAATCAAAACATACACAATGATTGCATTGGGGCATTGCAAATATTAGGATAGAGATTTATTTATGATAAATAACTCTCCTGCTAAAACAGCTTCACTGGATTACCAGTCTGTTCATGGGCACAATTCAAAATGCTAGTCATAACCTATAAAGAAGTATATGGCTAGAGTCTAGGCTATGTGAAAGACCTGTATGAGCCTGATGGAATCTTAAGATCTTTGAGGAAGGACTTTCACATCGCCATTGCAAACATATACCATCTCTGCATGATGCTGCTGTCCTGCATTGTCCTGTCATGATTCTGGCAGTGCCTTTGCCAGGATGGGAGCATGTCCCCAGTGCTCCCCTCCACCTCTGGCCAGCTGCCCACAGATGGAAGCACAAGTGGCATGCACCTTCCTTCCACACTGCAGACGGCCTCTTTCCCTTGCTGCACTGAGGAAAGAAGAATGTGATCATGCTTCTGCCCTTTCTGCATGGCCAGTGGTGACAGGAGCATTCTCACGATTGCAGGCCCTTAATGATTTTTTTCCATTAATGGTATAATCCATGATTGTGATGAGTGGGGACATGCTGGCCGTGAGATCACGATAATGTCGTGTGGTGGACTGCTGCCAAGGCATCCTCATTGTGGGATGGTAACGCCATGCAGAAATGACCGTAGCTGGTGAAGACATAGCAGAGTAGGGATGTAATGCTTTACTAAGGCCCTTTTCGCATGCAGTTTCTTTTGCGAGAGGGCCCCTTGAGCACCTCGTAAATGGGAGCGGTGGTCCATATGACGCTCATGAGCCTAAAGCGGGCCGTGCACAGATTTTTTTATTTTCGGCTCTAAGCCGAAAATGCTGCATGGTCTCGCAATGCTCCTGGGGCCCTCACGCACTTACCTGCCCTGCGGTGCATCGGGCAAGCTGGGCCGGTCGCGCTTCCTCCCCCAGCGCAGCCTACAGCTCCCAGGCTGCACTGCGGAAGGAAGGAAGGAGCGTTCACATGACAGCCGCGCGACCGGCAACCCAGTTGCAGGAGAACGGAGGAGCGATGCGAGTGCCTCATGCAAGAGGCTGATTGCACAAACAGCACCCCCCACCTCCACAAGCAGGTAACATGTGGAAAGGGCCTAAGTTTCTTCTCAACGGTAGTAATGAGTAATTTTAGCAAATTTCTTCTCAATGAAAGAATGACATCAAAAACCATGCACTTTTCAATGATTTTTTCAGATATTGTTGAATATTCTTTCCATTCCTATGAGAAAGAGTCTCCTCAGTGTCTGCTCCCACATTGTGGAGACCTCTCCCACAGAAGGCTAGGTTGGCCCCTTCTGTGATTTCATTTTGTAGTCAGGGAAAGACCTTTTTATTTAAGAAGACCTTCAGTATTTATTTAATACTGTATTTAACGCAGTGTGGTAGAAGGGTCTTTTAATGAGATGAAGACATACAGCAACAGCAACAACAGGAACTCTGAAAGCTGGGAGAGTTTTAAGTCCACATTGTTATCATGGGCTTTACAGTATGTTGGATTCAGGCTCCAGAAGAGGATAAACGATCTGAAATTTAGAAAGTGCTAAAAGGTGTAGGAGGAAGAAGAAGAGAGGTTTATGAGTGCGGTAATAAATATCTCCCCCGAAGCCCCACATATCCCCCAAAAGGAAATAGTTTAGGGAGCTGGCAACATCCATAGGAAATACTTCCTGAAAGATAGATTTGAGGGGTTACAGAAATTACCTCCCTGAAAGTTTGTTAAAATTTTCTGAGTAGGAGCAAGGGAAAGTGTGCTTTTAGTTGGTGTTTCTGACAGAGGTAAAGGCAGGAAGCAGATCCCTCCTTGAGAATGGTTCATTGTCAGAGATGGAAGCAGTAAGCAAAAGCTTCCCATGAGAATTCATCTCCATGAAGCAAGCTCTCTTTTCATGCAGTTTTAAGGTGAAGAAGCGACCCTTCAGTTCAGGCAGGCCCTCTAAGTCAGAGGAACAAACAGTACAGTTGAGGGCCCATCTAGATTTTGTGGGAGACATTGACTTAAAAAAAAAAGAAGTAATGTCTGTGAAACATTATAGTGTATTTTACCTGATGATCACCCACCTGATCTCCAATATAGCTCTTGCCTAGATGCAGGATATACACTGCTCTACCTGAGAGTACCCATGATTAATATTTAATTGTTCACCAAATCCTGAGAGTATTTAATATTCAATAGTTACATTTGTTTGGAATATAGATTTCTAAAATTAATTTACTTTTCCTTAAGGATTGCTTGAGGACCAAAGTCAGCCACTTTCAACCCCTCCTGTTTATAAATGAAATTTATGCTGCCATAGTGTCCCAATACAATTACACTTATTGAACAAACATTTTCCTTAGGACACACGAGAATGGTAGTTTAGGTTGAAAGTGAGATCCCTAACAGAGAACGATCAGGCCTCCCACCCAACTACAGTTCCCCGGGATCTTTACAAAAAGCCATATCAGTTAAACTAGAATATAACTGATATAAATTGTTGTATAGATGTGTGATTAAACTGCAATAGGACATGAATAGCAAATGTGTTTTAATTCATTTTCTAGTTCTTAAAAATATTCACAGTGCATTTATGTTTCTATTTCTATTTCCCTGCTTACCCACAGCACTTATCAGTCATTGGTATACCTTGAAATATTGAAAATAGTAAGTGGAACCCTTAGTTTACACCACCCCAGCTATCATTTACATTTATGTGTGTTGGTTTTTTCAGAAACAAAGCACCAGCTTCTCAGGGAGTCCTTTAGCTGCAACTTGGAGAGATGCCATAGATTAGCAAGCGGGAAAGATGTGACTCAGACAGAGCAGACAGGCTCCTTCCCGTTGTTATCGATGCAACTGATAGCATTTACAGAGCACCGTACAACGCAGGGGTAGGCCGGGTATGGAATACTGAGACTATTTTTGCCCCTCGCCCCCACCCTGTTAGAGTCTCCCTTTCTGGCCAAGAAAGGGTTGCTCAGTTGTTTTAACTGCAGCTCTCCAGAGGCAGCAATTTATTTTTTAAACAGATTGTACCAACATCACCTCCAGGTTATTAAAAACTGATTTTCCAAAACCAGGGCCTTTCTCGCTGAACAATTATTCCACTTTAACTGCCATGGCAACATCCTATTGAATCCTGGGATTTGTAGTTTGGTGAGACATTAGAGGAGCTCTGTGGCTGAGAATTCTAAATTCCTTTTCCTCAGTTTCTAGTCACAGGATTCCATTGGATGCAGCCATGACAGTTAACGCGATATCATAATGCTATAATTATGCACTCATAAAGGGCCCCGGAAGTGGACATCTGGCAACATCTGGTAATTTTGTCAGTTATGTACCCCACCCCTGCCTCCATGAGGACAGCAGGGCAGGAAATTGGCACCAGACCTGCCAAAGTTACTCACTCTTGGTTATAGGGTGCTTTGTATCAGTTGTCCCAATAATCCTTATAACAACTCTGTAAAGCAGAGATGAGAAAGTACAGCCTGCAAGTTGCAGGCAGTCTGTCAGAGTCATTAAGGGCTTCCTAATCCCCCACCATGTTTTGATCCATTCTTTCCTTTCACTTTTTCCTCCTCCTCTTCCTCCTCCTCTAAAAAATGGCAGTTATGACCAATGATTTTTGTCTTTATGTGACCAAGAAATAAGCAGCTCAGGAGGCCCCGAAGTTGATTTTTTAAAATAGAAAAATCCCAGTGGAGGGAGTACAGCAGGATGGAAGGCATGGCCAATATCCCATGGAGGGACAATGTGGCTCCTCCCTCCCCTGGAAAACCTACTATAAAGGTCAGTGTACATTTTTAATGACCATATTGTATTGTAAGGCATAGTATTTAAGACTACAATAGAACCCAAAGCCAGATCAAGACATTTTGTTGCTTAGCCAAAAGACACAATTTCATGTACAGAAAATTGTCAATCTGACAGTTGAATCAGAGTTCTGGCAGGACAATGCACTGAAAGTAACAGACTAATCCAGCAGGTAGAGCACAGCCTGTATGGCACACACAGCTCTATCTTCCCCATCTTGCCATTGCTTCCCCTTGCCACTCCCCAGCCTCTGTTGATTGAGGCACCCATCCTGTTCTACTGAATGATAGACCTGTGCTACCCCAAAATGTGGATGACTCAGATGTCCACCTGCAATACCAGTGCCTCTGTGAAACAGTGGGGAATATTAGCTCAAAGAGGAGGCCTGTGAGAGTGGGTAACATAGCAGGATCTTTTATATCTGTGTATATCAGTGTTAACGCAGGAACATCAGCCAGAGATTCAAAGAATATTTGTTTTATTGGGGGAGGAGGGAATTAACAGTCTCATACACACACAAGATCCAAAGACTCTTGCAATCATGCAAGGCTAGCTGAAGGAAAGGGAGGAAAAATTTGATAGCAAGTAGTCAGGGTGAAGTGGGTGATATTTCCCTATCTGGAGAGAAGAAACAATGTGATGTTACCCAGACTAGAGTCCAAGGGTAGTACCAGAACAAGAATTGGAGCAGCAGAGTGATGGCCTATATCCAGAGTATTACAGTACTACAAGATGTCTGGCTTGGAACCAGGGTTTAAATATTCTTGTTCCACCCTGAGGGGGAAGTATTAATGGTTCTTTGGCAGAATAGACAATGGGGTCTGGAATGATCTCATGTCCTTAGCATTAGGTGGCTAAGAACTGATGGGAATCATGATAGCTCCTTAATAATGGGACAGGTGAGAGGACAAAGCAAGAATTTTGGTGGGCAAAGAAGGAGGATTGAAGACAATCGGTCATTCCATGGAGGCAGTTTGGGGCACTATTGTTTCTAAAGGTTGAGGGATATTTGAAAATCCATTATCACCAGAGTGTCCCTGACTATGACCTAGCTATGCCCTGAGTTGCCAATCTGACCTAGTTTTGCAAAGCTTGTGTGCAGCTAGTTCCTTTTTGCCAGCAGGCTTCTCAGTCATAGCAGGATATAATTTATATTTCATGCCAATTTATACCTGCCAATTAAACCATATCATGGAGCAGGGGTGTACAGCCTGGTAACAGCTGATCTGGGCCCATTCACACTATACAATTATAGCATTATGATTCCACTTTAATTGCCATGGCAACTTCCTAAGATTTTCAGTTTAGACAGGGACATTTAGAATTTTCAGTCAGAGTGCTCTAGTGTTTCATCAGACTGCCAGTTCCAGGATTCCATAGGATGCAACCATGGCAGTTAACATGAAATCATAGCACTATAATTGTTTAGTATGAAAGTCCCTGCATTGAGGCTGAAAAATAGTCATGTGCCCAAGGCTACCTGTTGAGTCCGTAGCAAAAGTGTAATTTAAACCTCAGTCTTTCCGTTAGCCTCTTACATCATACATCTGCATGGTGTTTTTTCAGGTTCAGATGCATGAAGCTGTTCAGCCAAAGCAAAGTTATAAACAATTTTCCTTTGCAAGGAGTATTACAGAAAACTGAAAAGAACAGAAAAGGGGGAACGGGGGAAGGGAAGGAGGAGGAAAATGAATAATAGTAATACTCTTCAAATAAATTCATATGTTTCCTCTGTTAAGAGGAAAGAGAACATTTGTTTCTTCTTAGCTCTGTGGATAGGAAATTGGATGTTTGAGTTGCAGTATGGTAAATATTAGAAAGAAGGGGGAAAAAATCTTAGGATGTGATCCAACCAAGGGTAAGTAATCCCAAGGTTTGCTGATTTCAGTCATGGAGTTAAGCATGTGTCAAAAACTCTTCCAATGAAATCAAGAAGGCTAGGCTTGATGCTTGATTGTTGTTGTTGTGTACCTTCAAGTCATTTCAGATTTATGGTGACCTGAAGGCAAACATATCACAGGATTTTCTGGGGCTGAGAGTGTGTAACACACTCCAAATCACCCAGTGGGTTTCCATAGCTGAGTGGGGAATCAAACCCTGGTCTCCAGAGTCATAGTCCAATGCTCAGATCACTACACCACACTGATTGGACAACATAATCCTAGTGAAATTAGGATTTTGTTCAAATGGCAAATCAGAGCCAATGATTGAAAGCATCTGTGTAATTCAAAATAGAGGGTTATTGCTAATACAGCGTTCTAGAAGAGATCTCTATTTACATGCCAAAAAAAAAGTACCAAATATTACAGATCCCTCTCTCACCACAGATATGCAATGGGCTTTTCAGTAGCTCCTCTTTTTCTGACTTGCAACCTGTGCCTTTATGATGGGGGCTTCTGTTATTTCCATTGTTTTTTCCTCCAAAGCCTGTTCCTAATTGCTTGACATTCATGTCCAGTTGAATAAGCTATTCATTGATGTGGTTTATAGAGAAGAGAAAAGCCAGGCTTCCTCTGGAAGGAATTTTGGGGCTGGATCACCCAATGTTTCAATTGAAGAAGTACAGTGCATTTGTCACTATGGAGGCAAAGGACACTTTTATTCTATTCTAATAAGATAACCCATCATGGCTATTAGAATGATAAAGTTCCATGTAGACAAGGCTCTTACCGACTAGAACTTGGCAACATATTTTTAAAAAGTAATTAGTTACAGTTATAGGGCTAAGCTTATTACTCTTCAAGAGTTAGTTGGTTGTAGTTGCAATTCTAAAAGTAACTATGTATTTTCCTTTTTCTGAGAACAGACTATAAGAGATGTATTTAGCCAGTAGCAGCTGGTGGCTTCTATATTGATCATAGTGGTAACTGTTCCAGGTTTCAGTCTGAACTTAGGAGAGCTATCCAAGGATCTGAACTCAACTCCTTATTAAACACTTTGGACATCTTCTATAAAGTTTGACTAAAACCCAGAACAGATGCACCATGCCACTCATTTGGCAGATACCAGCCTCCTTTGCTTTACCAAGAAAAAAAAAGCAGGGAAAAAATAACAAACCAATAGACACACTCATTGCTTTTGCCCAGCTTGTAATTTCGGTAATACTCACAGCAGAGCACATGACAGCAGCATGAGCCAGTAGCATGTGATATTCATCTACCTTTTAGTGAGGCTACGCCTCTGCAAACATTAACTATAGAAAGTTATATATTTATCCCTCGGTAAGTTACAATCACAGTGTAATGTAGTTCTATGTTTTTCATTGAAAAAGAATTGCAAGTTAACTAGTTATTTGCAACTAGTTAACTTCTAGTCTGTTTTTTACTAAATGGAAATAAAAAAAATCTGACTGGATTGTGGTGTTCTTAACTCAATGTGTAATATGAAAATGTAATATTTCATTCTGTGAAACCAAGAGACTCATAAGAACAAGTATGAGACAGTTGTGACTAACAAAATATAACTTATTTTGTGCAACACAAAATTGTGTCTGGAACCCTTCAAGTTCCTTTTGGATTCTGTGTTTTTAAAAGTTTATTTCTCCTTTGGTGTCTTCACATGCTGTTTTTTCCCCCAAAAACAGTTCTTCCAAGCAACTAGAATACATTGTGCAGATAGCAATTAAAAATCTCAACCAACAAATTTCCCAGAGCCTAAAGGAGTAAAGTCAAGAAGGCCCACAAGTTTCCCAACCTCAGTTTGTGAGATTTTCATCCAGCTAGAAAATCCCAGGGTGTGGGCTAATATGGTGGAGTGGTCAGGGTGCCCTGGGAGCTGAAAGATACAAATTCTAATCTCCTCCAACTGACAAAACTCACTGACAACCCTTGGGCCAGTCACTCACTCACAGCCCAACCTACCTCACAAAAATAAAGTGGGGAAGGAGAAGCTACGCATACTTTTTTGCGTTCCTTAGCTGGAAAAGAGCTATGCATGTTAATAATGCTAATCCTCTTTCTTGGGGATTTTCTGCTATTTTGTGAGACTTAAAATAGCTGAGGTGGCCTTTGTTAAAAGAAACTATGGTACCATTCCACCAACCCATGTTTCATGGCACACACTTGGATTACAGAAATGAAGAATTTGGATGCAGCATCAAAGCAGAGGCAGAGGGAGGAGCAGAGGGAGTAATACAAAAAAGTTGTTCTGATTTTGTAGTGACCTGAATTTAGCATCCAACGTTAAAATGGAGACATGAAAATTTTGGTCAAGAGATAAAAGCCAGCCCAGAGAGAATCTGACCACATGCCGGATGATATTAGTGGCAGATGGGATCGTCAGAAGTGTGATGGCATTTCCTCCGAATGTGCAAGTGTGCGCCTCAACTTTGATGTGAGCATGATTAGCAAGGAAAATATGCTTTGTTCCCTTGCCTTCACATGGTCTCAATATCAGCAGTTATCACTTTACGTGTGTGTGTATGTGTGTGTGTGTAACATGCATAGACGTATCACACAATGCAGCTTTCTTGTTGAGCCTTTAAAGAGAAACACGAAACAGTCAAGCCCTGGGCTGAATATAGAGCCTGAAGTGCTAAAAATAAATGATTCCCCTCCACCTCCTTCCCCCTCTGCAACCTCAGCGTCCCTGCTTTCTTCTTAATCCAGACCTTTACATTTTCTCTGGTTTTCTTCTTTTAAATCTTACTACCAGTTTTTCTCATAAGTGACTTAACATCAGTCCCCTTCTTGCCCCCAGACACCCATGAAATGACTGCAAATGCCACTTTATTGCAAAATGACTGCAGTTTATTAAGCAGCAGGATTTACAGGCAATAACATAATCAATATAACATTAATATATCACATTATTACAGAGAGCTCCTAAAAGGCCTGCCTGTGGCCTGGAATAGACACAGAATCATTGTTTCCACTGACAGAATTTAAGCAGAAATGAATGTAAGTGGTTCAAATTGTTTCTCTCTTCCCACCTCCATTAAATTGGAGATTCTAGCCAATACTTTCCTTCAGGTTTTGTCTGAATTGTAAGGACAAAACTCTCCCTATCCCTACCAGCATATTGTCTGCACTGCTGTATGCACCCTCAGCTTCCTCACACAGAGGAAGAACAGACAAAAAATTCTCTGCATTAGATCCTAGAGAGCTGGGCAGGCACCTAATCAAGGGCAAAATGGTCTTGGAAGTGAGTAGGCATGGTTTAGGAATAGGTCTCTTCATGATGGGACTGTAAAGTAGCCTCACTTCCACTGCTCTCAATTCAGTTTGTTATCTGATTCAGCCAGTCAGATTGGCCCTCAATTATGTTTGAACCATTTTGGATCCAATCAGATTCTGGATCAGAATCAAGATTCAGAAATCTAAGTCTCTGGATCTCTCATCGATTTAGCAGTCAAAAGGACTATATTTTGGTGGGTATTACACAAGCGCATACCCTCCAACATTTCACTACTGAAAACTTAGACTTATGCGGCCAAGCAACATCAGAGTGTGATCAAGGTGGAAAACATTATAATAAGGAAGAACACACAAGCTGTGAGAGGCTGCAGCAGTTTGTTTTTCCTGAGCCTTCTGGGATGGGTAAGGTTCAACCTCCTTTTCACCTCTATTCCTTGCTGAATTAACTGAGTACAAACTACTTTTGCACATTGAACTCACACCCTTTTCTTACGGCATTTTCCATGCAAAAGAGGGCCTGGAGCATTGCGTGATTATGAGTAGTGATCTGCACAATGCATTCACAATCGTGCGACACTCCAGGGGCTGGCAGGCACCAATCGCACACCTTTTCATTTTCGGCTAGAAGCTGAAAATGGTGCATGATTGCGCATTGCTCCCAGGCCCCACATGCACTTACCTGGTGTACAGAGCCTACAGAGCCATGCCGGTAGCACTTCCTGCCCCAGCACAGTCTGGGAAACTCCCACATTGCACTGCGGAGGGAAGAGGCGGGGCTCTCGTGTGAACAGGCAGCTCGTGCAGAGGCAAAGGACCCCAGACTCAAGAGCCTCTCGTCAGAGGCTGCTCGCGTGATCCCCACACCTCAACGCCAGAAGAAGGTAAGGTGCGGGAAGGGCCTCAGTTTGCAGCAGTTGAAGTAAATGGAGCACAAAGGAGGACGTGAGTCAGAGAGAGAAACTAGGACATTTTAAACAGCACTGAAAAAGTGGAGCAGCAGAGGATTAATCAAAAGTATCCCTGACAAATTGGAGGGCTATAGTGCATGGAATTCAGAGGCATGATAGTCCCTTCAGAGAAGGTAACCCCTGATGAACTGCAGGAGGGAGTTCAGGAAAGCGGGTGGTAGCCACTTTTAAAGTTTGCTTGTTAAGAAATGCAGGAGTCTGACAATAAGGTTGCCTAATATCCAGAAAACTGTTCATTGCCTTTGGGGGGGGGGCAAAGGCATGGAAAAACACTGTATTCCATGTATCAGCAAAGCTGGAGATTAAATTTAGGTAGTGCTCTATGTTTAAACAAAATCAGAACAAAAGAAAAAAAAGTTGTGGGTTTGAACCTGCAATCCCTGCCTTGCAACTGCAGACATACAGAATGGCCAGGGTTGGATTCGATTTGGGAGGTAAGGTTTTGTTTGTTTGTTTGTTTGTGGGTTGCTTGCCTTTTTATTTCACCTCCACCTCTTGATTTTTGTACCATCTCGCCAGATGAAGAGTTTTGGAGAACTCAAAATCTTACACTATCTATGGGCTTAATGAGGTTATAACCTAGCTAGAAGAAGAAGTTACTTATTACAGTCTCAAAACACAGAAGTAATGCCATACCCACTGACTGAACAACATTTGAAATGTAACATTACTCTGCCTTCATTAATGCCCCCCCACCCAATAACTTGTGACTCAAGCCCTTTTCGCACAGGCTTTCTCTCGCGCGAGAGCCCCCTGAGCCTCGTGGGAGTGGGAGCGTCGCTCTGCACAATGCACTCCCACTTCCGCCGCGCTCACGGGGATGCAGCGGCGCGATCGCGGGTTTTTTTATTTTCACCTCAAAGCGAAAATCACCCGCGCTCATGCAACGCTCCCGGCGCCCACGTGCACTTACCTCCTGTGCGGAGCGTCGGGGAGGCAGCCGGGTCGCGCTTCCTTCCCTCTGTCCCTGCGGAAGGAAGGAAGGGGCGCTAGCGTGACGGCCACGCCAGCCTGCTGCCTCATGTGAGGGGAGAGGACGGACGCGCCAGCCTCCTGCTTCGCGTGGGGGGGGGGCAGCTCACGTGAGAAGCCTCCTCCGGGAGGCTACCGCTTCCCCCTCGTTCCTTCGCCTGCAGAAGGAATGAGAGGGGAAGCAGCAGCCTCCCGGAGGAGGCTTCTCGCGCGAGCCGCCCTCCCCCCGCGCGAGAAGCCTCAATGCGAAAAGGGCCTCAGTCTTTCCCTGTACTGGTTTAAAAAGCAGTACTTCATCCTGAGCCCAGTGGGGGATTGAAAGCCAATGCCACTTAAAAAAGACTTTCCATTTTGCTCTTCTTCCTTCAGTTCATGACCATGGTCATAATTCTGTTTAATAGCTCAGTCCACAATGGATGTTTTCCTGTAGCTGCAATGAATCTTCCATAGAGCTTCCTTAAGACAAAATTGTGGTATGGAGGGTATCCCAGTTGAAGAAGCTATAAGACCCACCAAGTGTCACATGTTTCTGCCTTCTAAATATACACACATTTCTTGCATAGTACCATTGTTAAGGGCAATTTTTAATGATCAATTATTAATAGCAATGTCATTAGATTAATGAGTTTGCATTAAGGAGATAGGCATGGAATCAAAGCTGGAATAGAGGAGACAGAAGAGGAATGGCAAATTGATAAAGAAACATGGGATAGCTGGGCTCCACAGACTTGGTAAGGAGAGGTTTTTCTAGCCTTGGACTTGTTCAAATCAAGGGCATACATCAAAAACCAGGAACTGACCTAGGGCTGCTTCCATCTCTCCTGTAATGACCAAGGGGCTTCTCCACAGTGGACATCTCAACATTTTGGCTTTCTAAATTTGGCCCTGGTTTAGATATGAATGTTCATAGCTGGGTGACTACAAGTGAGGTCTTATAAATGTAAAACAAATATCATAGATTTTTTAAAATGTCATTTTCAATAATTTCAGGTACACTGCTCTATGGTGGAACCCATTCATACTTTATTCTGTAGCAGGAATCTAGTTACAGGAGATAAAAATGAGAGCATTGCCCCCGGAAGAATTCTCACACCCACCCATGAAATTTTCCGTCCGTGCCCACATTTCTAGCATTGTAGAGAGAGGGAGAGACATTGAAAATCCTTCTCATTTAACATGTTCACATTCCAATGGTAACTTTGCCTGCTCTTCTTCTTTGAATGTCTATAAACTCTGTTTCAAAATGCTCAATGGAAGTTAGGATACTGCAATGCTATAGCTTCAGGGACTGAAGGAAAATTTAATTGGAGTGGGCAAAATGCTTACTGGGAAACAGTGCTGAATTTTGCATTGTCAAGAACTGGCAAACTGGGATTGTGCAAGGAGTGTGCAAGTAAGAGAGAAAGATTGAGAGACAGAATCTGGCCTGAGTCTTAGATTATAGTGTGAACTCTGTTGAAAATTGTTGTGCCTGTGGTGTTCTTCAAATTATGTCTGTGAGGTTGTACCTATTGCAATACTTCTCTTGCGGATTTTTCATGAGGCTTCTGGGATAAGAATGGAAGGAATTGTCAAAATTATTTGGAAAATGGTCAAAAATATGTTTTTCAAGTGTTGAGAAATCCTGATGAGAATCCTAGACTAATGAAAAGCTTCACAGTTCAGGACTTATTCTGTGTGCAACTTATATGTGGTTTCATTGCACAGAAAACAGCATTTCATGTTCAGAAAACATTTTCTGTGCAGAAAACAATATTTCTACATAGGCATATTATTGTTTGCACAGGAAAAGTTGTAATTGAGAATTTATTCTGTGAAGAATTGGCATGTGGTTGATTTGCACAGAAAAAAATATTTCCTGCCTAGGAAACACCTTTTTCTGCACAAGAAATATTTATGCATAGAACTGTTTGGTTTTTTTTTTGGCAGAAAATGCTATTTACTACAGAAAACAACTGTGTGAAAATTTGGCCTAGAATAAGTCTATAATTGTGAACAGGCTTTGAAAAACTGTGTGATTTTCAAAGACTTTCTCACAGGAGGAAGAAAATTGTTAAAATTACTCATTGCTTCCTTCAAGAAGAAACTCAGTGAAGAATTACCTTTTGTTCCACAGAAGAACTTCCTAGTAGATTGTGGCCTTCTAAATCTTCCTGTACTAAGGGCAAGTCACTATGGCAGGCTTTAACTTCAAATGCGCACTTGCTTCATTCTGTGTAAAGTATGGAACTGGTGTACCGCACTTTAAAATGCAAAAGGAGTTTACAGGTAGAGGTTCTCCCACACTAAAACACTCCTCTCTGCTGCTTTTCTCCTAAATAGGCTCACAAGTATCAGAACTGGTTAAGGTTAAGCAACCTCAGGTTGAACCATTTGTGAGAGAGAAAAGGAGAAATGTGGGATTTAGTACCCCTGTTTCCTTTGTTGTTTCATTGTCTTTGCTCTTTTTTTATATATGTAATTAAGACAGAGTGGCCTTAAAAGATGAGACTCTCTTGTTCTCAAATGTAGCAACTTCAGGACCCAAACACATTTCTAGCTATATATATTGTCATTGTTCCTTTTGTTCTGCACCTGGTTGCTCCTAGATAGCTGTCACTTGAATAAGCAGAGTCTTGTTCTCCAAGCTTGGTCTGTCTGGACTGGCAGCCAGGATAAGCTGATAACAATCACAGGTCAGAAACTCAGCAGTAACTTAAGTGGTCAGTTTGCTGAAGACAGGAAACAGCTTTGCAAATGCGAAGCAATAAGGGTTCCAACAATGTCCATAAATCAGAGGCAGGCAAAAACGAAAACAAGTCAAAGGCAGAAACACAGGCAAGGGAAGCAAACAGAAGCATGCATGGGAGAAATGCTCAGTTGATTGCTGACAAAGGCTAGAGGGGAAAGGCTCAGTTCTTATAGGCTCCAGGGTCAGTGAAGCTGGTGCCTGATTAATTGATGCTTAGCATAAATTCTCTGGAAGCGACGCAGGAGACACCAAGTCTACGCTGGGCAAAAGTAGGTACAGTTAGATCATTCTCTGTGTCAGAGTGAGCAGGGTTCCTTGCTGGGACTGACACTTCTGTCTCTGGGGCTGGTGGTGGTACTGTCTGCTCTTCAGGTTCTGCTGCAGTAGTCTCTGTGTCAGGGCTCAGAGCCGGTTCTGCTGCCTCAGACTCTGAGTTTGAGGCCCTTTTTGCACCTCACTTTTGTCGCGGCAGTGGGGAGCGGCGCTCGCGTGAGCAGCTGTTTGCGCCAGCCGCTCACGGCAGCCCTTCTGCCTCCTGCAGCGGCTTGTCGGTTGCGCAACCGTCGCGCTAGCGCCCCACCCCTTCCATTCGCAGCACAGCCTGGGAGCTGTAGGCTGCGCTGGGGGAGGAAGCGTGACCGGGCCGGCTTGTTCAGTGCACCACACACAGGTAAGCATTACGCGACCACGCAGTATTTTCGGCTTAGAGTCGAAAATAAGAAAATGCACACGTGGCCCACTTTAGGCTTGTGAACGTCCGTGAGTGGGAGTGGGACCCACACTCCCATTTACGCGACGCTCAAGGGGCCCTCGTGCAAAAAAAAAACCCTGCATCCGAAAAGGGCCTGAATCTAGGTCCTGGAAGGCCATGACACTTATTTGCAGTGGCATAATGAAGAATCCATCTTAATCCTTTTGTGCCTGCACTAGCAACTTAACAAAGAAAAACAGCTCACTGAAAAGAAATGTCAGTACCTTACCCCAAAAGACAATACCTGGAAGAAATATATTCCAAAGTAGTGAATTTTCATATGGTATTAGGACTTATTGCATTTGCTACTGCTATGACTACAACTATCTTTAATACTACTGTCACCAAAGGAAGGATGTCAGTATGTAAGGCCACAGGAAGCAAAGCTCCAAGTGACCAAAGAATGTAGTGAAGGCTGGTATAGCAAAGGACTTACTGAATGTGAAAAGGCGCTTCAGTACTAAACCTCACATCCTTACACCTCACATCCAGTGTGCATTATTTCACAGTGGGGAAGCAAACATTTAACTCTCTTCCTTACAACATCAGGGTGAGAAGGGCACAGAAAAACATCCATCATAACTCATGATGTCAGAGCATGAAGAAGTCATCCTAGACATTATAGAGGGAGGGAGTGGGACCAAACTATGTATTTGCCATTTTCAGTGGTGACCACATGTTACGCATTGCATGTTGTTCCAGCCAAACTGGAAGGCTTATGGAAGAGGATTTTCCATATTGAACTGATCAGGGAAAACAGACATAACTGAAGTGGGTTCCTCATGTTCCTTGGCACAGCCAAGGAATGTGACCTTCACTGCTGCAGTTAGGAATACTTTCCATCCATATTCCAATGAATCCTTGCAATAGTACTATAGTTGACTGTGTTTATTCATTTAATTTGGTTTGATTTATACCTCACCTTTCAAAACTGGGATTCAAAGCACCTCCCCACGAGGTTAACTGAAAAGGTGCAGATAGAAAATGCTAAAAGTTAAATTATTGAGACACAATAAAAGAAGTTATATGACTATAATACAGTTGCATTAAAAATGATTTTTTTAAAAAATCAGTTAAAAAGTAAAACATTAGAAGCCCCTTCCTCACCAGAAAGGCAGTTGTCAAAAACCCACCTTAATAAAAAGATTTTTGCCTGAGACCAGAAAGATAACAGGGGAGGGGCCAGCCTAGCCTCCCTTGGAAGCTTCCCTTGTTCCCAAAGTCTGGGAAGAACTACAGATAGCACTGCAAAATGAGTTGTTACTATTTCCACATAGTGGGTGTTGAAATATGACTGAGAAGAGATACAAATGCCAAAGATTAAATTTAAAACTTATTTTACAACTATATGGAGGTGTATCATTATTTCACATTAAGAGCAGTTTAATACTGCTTATACCAAAAAGGCTCCATGCTATGAAATCCTGGGATTTGTAGTTTGCTGAGGTACTCACCATTCTCTCTGTCCTTCAGGACCACAGACTGGAGCTTTATAGCATTCTATGTACTTCCTCAAATACAAATCCCAAGATTCCACAGGATGGAGGCATGACAGTGAAAGTGGCATTGGAACATTATAAATATATAGTGACCTTTCTACACTCCAGGTCAGTAATTTTGATACCAGAGGAAATGAACCTCAAACAGCAGGTGTGTCACTAGAACTTTTTTGGGGGATGAGGGTAATCTGGGAGACTGGCCACCATCACATTTTGCAAAACAGCAAAAAGCTAGAAAAAAGCAGACTAACATACTTAAGTACTATATTTCATGAAATAAATGTTAAAAGTAATTGGTCGTTGCTTTTTTGAGTACTGACCATCCAAATATGTGCCAGTCATAATCACAGCCTTTATTCCTCTTTGCCTAAAATGCCAGAACCTAGTTACAGGATCACTTCTGAAAGATCAATCAGATTAAACATGTACATTTTCCCATTCACCTTGGTAACAAAAAGGTCTAAAGACTAACATTTTAAACGGAAAGCAACAATAACAAATGTAACCAGTTTTATTAGGATCAGAATACAAAAGCATTTAGATTTTCAGTTATCCCAAAGCTTTTTAGAGTGTAGCCTCAACAAATATTTTTGACTCTACTGGGACTCTGCCTTCAAACTTTGGTAATAAGACCTGCTTCAAATGCCCCTGAATAGATGCAGAATACATTTTCCATCAACATTGCAAACAGGGATTTCCAGAGGTTGCTTCCAGGCAGATTTGGATCCTACATTTTTAGTCTAGAATTCATCTCATACTGCCCACGTGACCACAAGTGGTGGGGAGGGGACAACTTTGCTGCCCTCCCACGAAGAAGAGACCATGTAATCACTGTGCGACAAGGGTCGCACAGTGGGATGGGGAGGGGGAGGGGTCTGCAAACCCTTTTAGGACTGCGTCACCCCTTCCTCAGCCTCTTTGTTTGCTGGCGACCCACCCTACTACCCTATGGTTTCAGTGTAAGATTGCTGGTCACTTCAGGGCCAGGTAGGAATTTTTCCCCCTTGGGGGGGGGCGTTTCGCCTACCTTACACTGCGCCAAGGGATTGGGCAATTGGCTTTACAAGGTGGTGTCTCAACTAGGTATTAATAGGTCTCCACAGCCACACTTGTCTTTATCCATGGGTGGTGGTGGGGGGTCTAAGGGTTTTGGTGAGTACCTATGGCACCTTTTGGTGTAGGATAAATGCTGTCCTTGAGGCGGGCCCAGGACTTGCCCCTACCATCATGAGATGGAAGGGTTGTGATTTGTGGGCTTGCTTTCCAGAAAAGGGCCGGCCAAAGTTTTAATCCAGCCTCATGGGTTGGCTTTGGGGCCCCGTACCTCGCTCAAGGAGGGCTGAGGAAGAGGTCTGGAGCTGACTCTTGCCTTAGCCTACCCATGCTGTTGACCCCCTTCTCAGGTCATAAATTCAAGCCCAAGGTCAAGGTCAAGTTCACTTCCAACTTTGTGTTAATTAGGCATACATTAATAAATTGCCCTAGTTCAACCCAAGCCCTGTGTGTGGTGTTTTCATTTCATGGGTTGGGCAGCAAATAAAGACCCAGTATTGTTGTTGTGTGGCTTCAAGTCATTTCTGACTTATGGTGACTCTAGGGTGAATCTATCATAAGGTATTCTTTGCAAGGTTTGTTCAGAGGGGATTTGGTATTGCCTTCCTCTGAGGCTGAGAGTGTGTGACTTGCCCAAGGTCACCTAGTGGATTTTCAGGGCCAAGCAGGGATTGAAACCCTGCTCTTTCAGAATTCTAGTCCAGCATTCAAACCGTACCACATGGGTTTTCAAAGCCCCAGTGCCAAAGAGTGTTTTTAATCTTATATAGAAGTAAACTTTGTTTATATGGGATTGCAGAAAAATCAGTTTAGTGATGAGGTAGTCCTCCAAGGTATGATTATTCTTTGCTGCATTGTATAATTTTGAGCTGAGCTTGGAAAATTTACTTTTCATGGACTACTAGTCTCTGAATTCCTCAGTCACTCTTGAATCTTCACTAGCCATAGTGGCTGAGGGATTCTAGGAGCTACAATCCAAAACACCCACTTTTGGCAAGCACCGGTTTTAAAATTTTAAAAAGGAACAAACTTGCCAAGCAGTGATTTTCAGAGAAGAAGAATGGAATATAGATGGAGGGGTAGGTACTGCATTTTCCCCCCAGCACATATACAAATACATCACGCACACACACACACACGCACACACACGCACATACACACACACACCCTTCCCTGACATTTGAGAACATTTGCTAGAGCTTCAACTGAGGTGAGAATCCTAGCAGCTTGGTGATAATTCAACCATCACAGCCTCCTCCTGGCTGGCTCACTCCTGAGCATCTGCCAAGGAGGGGGCCAAGAAACTGTCAGAAAGCAAACATCGCCAGTCCAAGGAGTTGATTAAGGGGACTTCACCCGACTCTTTGCTTACGATTGCGAAAGCAGGAATTTTTTCAGCGTTACTGTTTCCAAAAGATTAATAAAGATGTTCAGGAGGCTGAAGTGCTGGGAGATTTGTTTAATTATTCCCCACAGTCCTGCCCCAGCAATCTGCTGACATTTCGCCCCGACCTTGCAAATCCTCAGCAAATATTAATATATCAACTCAAACAGGGGCTTCTTGTTTTATTGGTTCACGGAGCTCAGAAAGATTCGCCACAGCAGTGAAAAAATAATGCGCAGAACTGAGGGGGAACGGCTCCTTTGATATCACCTTCTGCTGCACACATGTGCTAGGAGCATCAACAAAATGGAAATGCCGCTCCTTCGCCACAGCTGTGGAGTGACACTTCAGATGCCTTGGTTTCCCTTTGTACCGGCTGCTGGAACAGGCCCAAAAACCACGGTGGCATGAGATTAGAAAACATATACACAGACAGAAAGAGAAAGAGAGAGAGAGAGAGAGAGAGAGACGGAGGAGGGAGTAAGAAATTACATTTGATTATCTGACACGGTCAAAAATTTTCAACAATTAGGAAGTTCTTTTACCAAAGCCTAAGGTTCATGGAGCTCAGCAATCAGAAGGAAGGGAAGCTGGGTTCACACCTTTCCTCACTTGTACCAAGTGATGGTTCATAAGTGTGAACAAGCCATCATAGATTAATTGCCACTGGCAGTACTTTTTGTATCACCCAGGGTCATCACCAATTAATTACAGATCCATCAACAGATTACACACCTCAGACAGCATTGTCATATCACTCAGTGCTGACTCCTCAGATGCAAGGGCTACCATCCAGCTGGTTATTGCCAACTAGAGTAGACCTACTGCATCATTTTTTGAATCGTGAGTCAAAATGTAGAGAAATCCAATTAGTTCAATGGGTCTTCTCTAGTTGAGAGCAACAACATTATTTAGGCCAATGTATTTCAGTAAAGACCTTTAGCAAAGCCACAAAGTACAGCCTTGTATGTTTTTTGCACCCTTGACTGTAGCCTCAGGCTATGAGTTAGATGAGTGAAGGAATCCTCACAAATCAAGAACACCAGAACTGCTTTGCTGAATCAGACCAGAGTTCTGTCTTGTAAGAATATTTGGTATATTAAGCAGAGTGCAAAATGGCTAGTGAAATATGAGTTCAAGGTTTAAAAAAAAAAAAGGAGTAATCACACAGGACACTCTTGTAAGGTAAAAAAAGGAGGGGGGAAATTATGTTTATTGTCTCGAGAAATCCATCTTGGAAGGGGAAAGAAGACAGACAAAAGAAATTGACCTGTACTTGTTTTCAAAAACTTCTATAGGCCAGCTATCATGTGATGAAGGTAAGCTAGGAAACATTATTGGGGTTAGAGCCCCATGGCTGCTCTTCCCTAGACAAAGAGAACAAAGGGACTAATTTCTCAAAAAAGAGGAAAGTGAGCTCAACAGGTAAGAAGAAAACACTGAGTCTGAGTACGTAGACCAAATGAAGATAGAGAATGGTGATGTGAAACAGAAAGCAGGTGCTATCTAGACTCTCTTCCCCACTAGTCACTTTATACAAGGATTGGTGCCTCTTTGCATGCAACATATCTTGTCCAACATTTTGGTTTCAAAACAGCCTACCAGGTACCCATGACAGGGCTAGCACAACCATCTTCTGTTCTTGCTTACTGAGAGATATTTTTCTCCTATAGATGAAAATTCCACGCAGCTGTTTTGATTCATGACTGTTGGTGGACCTACCTTCCATGCATTCTCTCTAAATAATAATCACCACAGATATACGATATCCACCAATGTCAAATATGAAGAAAGCCCATACATTCCAGGGTGAATAATCAAAAGGCAGTTCATAATGTGTAGGGAGGCATTGCTTCATGACTCATAGGTAAGTGTGAGGAGTAGTCTTTATTTCAAAGGAAACTGGATGATGCAAGATAACAGAGAATTTCCATTTGTGGGCTTAGATCCGTGATCCAAAAATGTGTTTCTCGAATGCTAGGTTACCCTAACAAGGAAAATCCTGGACGGACTGACAAGAATTGTTGCAGTTCAGAATTTATTCTGTATAAAATTTGCATATGGTATTTTCATGCACAAAACAGAATTTTCTGCACAAGAAATACCTTTTTCTGTGCAGAAGAATCTTCTCCTGAGCAGTTTTCAAAGACTTTCTCACAGTGCAACAAAAAGTCATTGCTTCTATCAATAATGAAATTAATGAAGAATGGCATCACTATGTCTGAGTCTCACTTTCAGGTCACCCACATTTGACGTAGCAGTCATCAGGGTTTGTTTCATTGATGTGAGTTCATCACTTGGGGACTATAGTGTTACTGTAGTTTATAGTCCGAGCCCAGGGCTTATTAAATATAACCTAATATCAAGAAATTGACCATCACAAACCATTCCTCTCCACGTGCTTGCAAGGCCCCCGGACAAGCACACACATGGACGCGGCTGAAAATAGCTGAACAATACAAGATAAAATCCAGGCAGGCCAGTAATTGCCGGACTGCAGCTTCAGGAGACCTCCAGGCAAGTACACTTTAAGATCACATTATGTATGCACGCAGCATACAAAAGATCCCCTGCCCCGAGCAGGCAGCTTGACGAGCCGAATATCTAACTGTCAAGCACTCCTCATTTGCATACTGTCTGCACTATTGACAACGCTGTCATAATTCAATCATGCTAAATACTTACCTTTCAGAGGTTTTGTCTCCAGCCCGAAACCCACCGTTTCCCCCAGGAACGGGCTAGCCTACAGGCACATTTTCCCCTATAAGACCCCCTGATTTTGAGTGCTTCTTCAGATCGCTCCTGGCTTCCATCCCTCTTTGCTGCCGCTCCATTCACCGAGCCTTCCCCTCAGTTCCACGTGCTGAGAATCTTTGCTCAAACTGACTTCTCTTCTGACTACGCGGGCTTCAGGATCAGGTGTAGTATTTCCCCTGAAAAATCCCTCTCAAAACCCTCCATCAAACTCCTACCTTTGTTTCATTAGGTCTGTGTGAGTGATTGCATACATACATTTTGATTGTATTTCAAAATAAAGAAAACAATTGTTATTTACTTCTTCTTGATTATTGACTCATCCTGACCCCATAGACATTGGGTTCAAGATCTCGCTAGGTTGCCCTGCCTCTTGCATTGCTATAGCTTGTGCTCTTGCTAATTCCCATTCCCCATTATTTTGAGCACATTGAGGTGTCCCTCACAGGACCCCAGAAATCAGGGTAACAATAGATACCATGGACAGAATATGTGTGCCTTCCTGCAGACATCATTTTTCTTGACAGGATTTGTTCAAATAACTGAAAGTCATCTCATGATAAGAAAAAAAAAGTGAAGAAAATGCACATGTGAACTGTTTGCAACTCTCAACTTAATCTAATCAGATGATATGCTTATGAATGAGTCCAGATGTTTTTGTGGATAGGTTTTTCTCTCTCTCCTTGTTTTCCCTTTCCTACTTTCCTTCCTTTTACTTCTTGCTGCATAATGTGTTGTACTGTTACTGCAGTTTCTAGCCCGGACTTGTGGGATATTAGATATCACTTTGATATCAATAATTTGGCCTTCTTTACCTATTCCTCTCCATGTGCTGCGAGGTCCCCTGGACAAGCTCGCAGACAGGCATGGCTGCTAATCGCTGTAATATGCCACACAAATACAGGCAGGCCAGAAATAGCCATCCTGTTGCTTCAGGAGACCTCAAAGGCAAGTACTCTGTTATGTATGCACGCTACTTACAAAGGACTCCCTGCCCCAAGCAGGCAGCTTGATTAGACGAATCCTCATCTGTCAAGCACTCTGCATTTGCATACTGTCTACTCTATTGTCAATTCGGACTTAACTCAATCATGCTAAATTCTGACCTTTCGCAGGCTTTGTCTCCAGCCCGAAACACATTGTTTTCCCCAAGTACAGACCAGCCTATGGCCACATTTTCCCCTATATAAACCCCTGACTTTGAGATCTTCTTCGGATCACTCCTGACTTCCATCCCGCCTTGCTGCCACTTTGCTTGGCAAGCCCTCCCCTCAGTCCCACGTACTGAGAAACTTCATATCCATGAACTTCTGCTGCAGACTACCCAGGCTTCAGGATAGGTGTAGTATTACCGAAGCCAACAACTCCTCTAAAAATCCCTCTATCCCACTCCAACCTTTATTTCTATAGTTATCTGTGTGAGTGTGCTGCATACACTGTTTGACTGTATTTTAATAAAGATCACAATTGTTATTTCAATTCTGTTTGCTCCTTGACTCAGCCTGACCCCGTAGACATTGGGTGAAAGATCTTGCTCCGTTGCCATGCCTCTAGCATTGCTAGCTTGTGCTCTTTGCTAATTTCCCCACCTTGTATAATTTGGAGCGCACTTACGTGTCTCTCCCGGGACCCCCAGAAAACAGGGTAATAGTAGGTTAATTTGTGAAACACCTGCTAAAAGTTATTTGTGCAGATAATTCTTCCTTCACTTTCATCCCCATCCTTCCCTGCAACACACAAAGATTTCAACCTAACCTCAGACCCATAGAAACAATGTTGCTGGTAGAGCTGCCAAGTCAACAGCACCCAGGACCTAAGATCTAGGGGTGACTCCTTGAGATGTCACAGGAGACAGAGCCCTGGTGATGTCATTAAGCAGAATATGCTAGGTATCAATCACAGCTAAATAGAAAGTGCCATTGAAATGAAAGGTGTCAAGTCAAGGAAAAAATGTAGACATGTGTCTCAAGATAGCAGTCTCACCCTGAGATTCCTCCCCTTCAACCTGAAGACTGGAGAAGAGAATCCAGTCTCTGAGATTCAGCAACAAGCCCTGGGATCTGGGAACCCAAGTTGCAGAGGAGAGAGTGGAGTCTATCTTTTCTCCTGCTACTTCTGACATCCAGTTTCACTAAGCCGCAGAGCTAGTATAATTAATTTCATTCATAAACAAGTTCATCACTTCATTTGTGAGCTGAATAGTGTTCCACACAGCTACTACCTTTCTTAATTTATTCTCTCTCCCTCTACCTGCTCTCTTTCATGCACAAATCCATTTATTATTTTCAAACTTTTCTATATCAAATGTGTTTATTATTTTCAAATCTCCCCACACAAACATATACATACCAGCAAACCTCCCTTTAAACCAGGGCTTAAATTGTGCTATTGTGCCTGATAACTTGGCCCTGGAATGTATTTCTCAGTGCCAGCAACCTCATCCTGAAACATTAATGGTTTGTTTTATTTAACTTATTTGCTACATTTCTATTCAGACTTTCCTCCTATGGGCTGAAGGCACTGGCTCTCCTACTTTTTCCTTCTCAGCACCTTCCTGCTCAGAATCCAGAGGTGGGAAGACTATGAAGTTGCTTAAAGGGATTGTTCTTCTTCCTCCTCTTCCTTTTTCCTTTCTACAAATCATTGCATGCTTTCCTGGGTGGTAAACTGATCAACAAGCAGAAGGGGCTGGGCTGGGCTGGGCTGGGCTGGGTGGTCCAAGGGGGATCAGGGTGTCTTTACCTGCACCAGGTCATTGTGACCAACCCCTTCAGCAATGCAGCAGAAACCCCCACAAAACCTTCAAAGGAAGTCTGTGAAGGTGGGGATAGGGATGATATCAGCATAAGTCAAAAGAGGGTAAAACCCCATCAGCATAAGTCAAAGGAGGGTAAAACCCCATCAATGATTCCTGCCTTGGCCACCAAGCAACAAGTAGAAGCTGATGAGAAACACCTTGATCACCATGGTAGTTTTGTGCCTTTGGTTGGAAAGATTTGTTATGTGCCTTCAAGTCATTTTTGACTAATGGCAACCCTAAAGTTGAACCTATCACAAGGTTTTCTGGAACTGGGAATGTGTGACAAGCCCAAGGTCACCCAGTAGGTTTCCATGGTGACTTGGCAATTGGACCCTGGACTCCAGGATTGTAGCTCAGTGCTCAAACAACTACACCACACTGGCATGAGAAAGGAACCATGTTGGGGTTTTGTGAAAAACACACACACCCATACACATGCAGACATCCTGGAGGAGGAGTGGTGGGGAGACAAAAGACTAAAAGACAAAAGTGCAGAAAGAATGGAAACAGAAGAAGCAGCAGTACAGGAAAGATAGGTGGACATTTCCCCTCAAATGATGACATTGGATGCAATTGACTCTGATATCTATACCTACTTTCAGGGATGGGTAAAACCCCATCGGACTCAATGACGTGGCTTCTAAGCAGACAAACAGAAGTTTTCCCTTTGGTCAAAGGTAAGTCAATGTAGTATTGTTACCCTGTATTCTGGGGGTCCCGGGAGGGGCGCCCAAATAAACACATATAAACACAAGATGGGGAAATAAGCTCGAGCACTCTCTTAAGCTAGCGAGAGGCAGGGTAACGTAGCAGGGATCTTGCAACCCTATGTATACAGCATCAGATCAGAAGAGTAGTCAGACAAGTTTTAAAACAGTAAAAATGATAGCTTTATTAAAGGACAAGCAACAGAAAGACAACACATGCACACAACTAACTGGGAAATAAGAAATAAGAGTTTTTGGGGGAAATGTGCGATACGACACCTTATCTCGTAGTCCTGGAGAGAAGCAGGGAGTTGCAGGGAAGAAAGCTCAGCGCAGTTCGCTGAGGGGAGCTCGCCGGACAAAACGGCAGCAAGGAGGTCTGGAACTCGGGAGCGATCCAAGCTGTCCGAGGGGCAAGTGATCCAGTGGGTGAGCATTCCGAGGAGGGCTTGGAATCGGGGACTTTTTATAGGGTGGGTTGTGCCTACAGGCCATGCCATACCCGGTGAGAACAATGGAAATTTGGAGTGGGACAAAAGCATTGGAAAAGGTCACGTTTTACATGATCAGCTTAACGCAGGATAACAATAGTGTAGCCAGTATGCAAAATGGCTTAACATTGAAAGAGTGCTGGCTCGAGGCCGAGCGTCTTTGTGTAAAGTCGTGCTTAAGCAAGGTGTGTCTGCAAAAATGGTCCCTGAAGCAACGGAGTGGTGTTAATCTGCCTGCCTAAGTGGGGATTGGAATGTCCAACCATTTACCGGCCGTGCCTGTTTACATGCTTGTCCAGTGGCCTTGCAAACACGTGGAGCAGGGTGGCAGAGAAAGGTCAAGTGAAGGCCAAATAAGTTTGATAACAAGGGATATCTAGTGCTCTCACCGGATATGTCTGAATTGTGGTAACAGTATAGTAGTTTGAGTGATGGATGAGGACTCCAGGAGACCACCATGGAAACCCACTGCCCGCCTTGGGCAAGTAACATTCCCTCAGCCTCAGTGGAAGGTGATTATAAACCTCATTTTAAGAAATCTTTCTGAGAAAACACTAGGATATGGTCACCATAAGTCAGAGTCAACTTGAAGGCACAAAACAATAATACCTAGCCTTTTAACTTTTGATCCATCCTCAGTTGCTATCCTTGGAATAACTACTAGTGAAAAACAATGAGATTTTTTTCTTGAGCAAACATGATGGTGTTAAAATCCCGCTGATTTCTGTGAAAGTAATTTAAGCAAGCATTCACTTGGCTACTTAAACCAGGGCCTGGATGGTAGCCACTGTGATGGTTTATAGCATAAACCCTTGCATAAGGACTATTTTTTAAAAAATTGTCTACTGGTGATTTCAAGGCCAAGGAGTTTAATCACAGGAGAAGAATAAAAAGAAATGAAATCAAGTGGTTGACTACTGTACCTCTCCTCTTGCATTTACCCACTTTGATGTACCATCAAAGTACTTATTGGCCACCAGGATGGCAACTTCAGTGGCCTGGGAAGGCTGGGTCACATGTTTTTAAAAAGCTCCAAGAAGCTTACAGTCCAAAGAAGGATTCGGTCAAATTAAATACATTCCACTGATTCCAGTCCTTTGCTTAATTCTCCCATTGAAATCATTGGGACCAACAAGAAATTAATTCTGTATTGATAATGTCATAAGTCTGAGAAAAGAAGAAGACTAGAGGCTGCTGGAAGAGAAAACTAGAGGCAGATTGAGTGCAAATGCCATAAGAGCTGGTAGATACTTTCCTGATAGCACAATTGCATAAGTCTATTCAGACATGAGTCTCATTCAATTTAATAAAGCCTGTTCCCACAAGTTGGTACTCATAAGAATGCACTGCTCTAAATATAGCCTCTAAAATACAATATTTGTAAGAGGAATGAATCAGAACCACTGAAAAACTTATCCATTGAAACAAAGAATCTGTTTACAGGAAAGTTGTGGACTTAACACTCTAAAGGCACTAGATTCCATGTGATCTTGGAAGCTAAGTAGGGTCAGGGCTGGTTAGTACTTGGATGAGAGACCATCAGTGAATGCCAGATGCTGTAGGCTATATTTGAGATGAAGGAACTGGCAAAAGAGAGAGCCAGCATGGTATAGTAGCTTCAGCACTGGACTATAGAGACTAGGGTTTGAATACTCACTGGGCCATGGAAACTCTGTGGGTGACCTTGAACAAGTACACTCTCTCAGACTAAGGCAAACCCCCTCTGAACAAATCTTGCCTAGAAAATCCTGTAATAGGCTTCCTTTAGGGTCACCATAAGTGGGAAACAACTTGAAGGCAGACAGCAACAACAGTAACAACTGGCAAAAGCATCTCTGAGTACTCCTTGCCTAAGAAAACCCTATGGAATTCATGGGGTCTCTATAAGTCAACAGTGACTTTACACACACACACACACACACATTGCTGAGTGTGCAGTTTTCCACTGCATGAGTTTTCTTTTCTGAATGCTGGCCCCCATGTTTTCCACCTCTGGGGACATTCAGATGATGATTCCAGCTGTCATGACAGATGTGGCAGAACACCCAGAAAGAATCCCAAGCAGACCCAAAGCACTAAATAGTGAAGACCCATTTCAGCCAAGCTTCACATGATGGTACACTCAGTACACTCAGAATTAGTAGCAGTTCATCAATAAACCCAAGTTCATGTGGTCACTACCATGAAGGAGGAATCCAAAACAAGTCTTTTAAGGAGGAATTCATCTGTGCACTGCTTGACAGGTGAGATTTCATATCCTGTTACCTGGCTATAATTAATGTGGAATATAACTACTTACCTCTTTTCATAAGCCCCTATCATTGACCTCCCTTAGAACCACCCCTTCATATAGAATTAGATACTCAGGGATATACTAAGGAGGGAAGCAAACAAAGCATCACCAGTACCTAGTCTTTTTTCCCCCCTCATCCTACCTAGTGGCAGCTGGTGACTTCCATGTCACTTATGCAGTAAATCTGGCACCAGGTTTTATCTGAACTGTAAAGGCATTATCCAAAAACTAAACCTATCTTGAAAACTGGTGATACCACCTGGGCTAGCTCATTTAAAGTTCAGACTAGTACCCAGAGCACCTTTACTACCCCATTGACATGGAAGTGGCCGGGGGTACTCTCCCATGCTCCTTCTCTCTTTCACACATTCACTTGTGCATACAAAAAGTGTACCAGCATAACAACTACTCTTTAATAAATAATAATAAGGTCTCATTTTTTTAAATAACATTGATGTGGAAGTAAGTTTGTTTAATTCATGAAATGTACTTCTGAGTAAATCTTATTGAGCCCAGTGAGACTTCTTCCTAAGTGAAGACACACAGGCTCTAGCTGGGAAGGGTTTTGTCCTATACAGTATTCATTCTTTCCATGAAGCCTATTATTACTCAGGACATGGACTGTGGGTCTTGGATGGTTAAAGACACCAGTTATCATTTCATTGCTTCTCTTACATACCTTGAGAAAGTTACTTTATGGACTACAACTCCAAGAACCCCTCAGCCAGCATAGCCTCTGGCTGGAGGATTCTGGGCTTTTCAGGCTCTGTCTTTTTTACCTCTCTCTTAGCAATACTGGTTCTCATGTTAGGGAGGTAGTGAAGCCACTCTGAGTTTTAGTACAAACCTAAAAGGAGCTATCCAAGCAGCTGACCCTATTCTGGGGTCAGTACCTTAACTCCTTAAAAGGATAGACATGGGCATGGATTCACCATTCAGGCTGACATAGAAACCATCAACTGCCACTGGCCTGTTCAACTTGCCCTCAGCAAGGCCATCCTAGCCTTAGCCCATGGAGAGGACATGGCTATATCTAATGAACCTTTGGCTCAGTTACCAATCTCATCAGCTTCTCCACAGGCAATGGAAGTGGGGTTCATTGCCTCATGCACCAGCGGCCACAGTAACAACAACAGGATTGGGCCAGACTTGCATGATTGTTCATTGATTGGCAGATGAATAGGTGATGTATGATCTAAAAAAGTCTTGACTTGGAGGCGACACAGGTGTTCCACACCATATGTACTAGCACTGAATCTAGGGCACTACCTTCATATATGCAGGTCCCCAGAGCTGGCCTGCAATATTTTGATGCCTCAGCTAGAGGGCAAAATGACTTTCTCTCTCATTCCATATGCAGAAACTAATCCAAGTGATAGCTGAATTTTGCTTCAATACCACTGATGGGACAATGTCTACCACTACATTCCAAGGGGAGTAAACTAGCTTAGGGAGTCCAGGACTGACTCTCATCATTCTGTCCTCCAACTTCATGTTCCTACCCCACAGAATCTGCCACCTTATTCTGCCTAACAGGCAGGCTGGCTTGACTTGATGTTGCTGTTGTTATCACAGCATCCATCCCAGTTGTCTGTAATGCACATCTGTTAGGGCCTTGTGTCTGGGTCTAATAATGATATGGTTTAGATGGGCACCATATCCAGTTGCCATCATGTTTAATTGGCAATACACATTAATTTAACTGATATCAAAATGAAACCTGAAGGTGTCTGGAAGGTCAAACTGACCAAGGGAGATTTCTGACTGTGAACATGAGAAAGAAAGGCAGGTCAACCTAAGACATCCTCCAGGTAAGACTAAGTCATTCATCAGACAAATAAATGCTGTTCCTGTGGATAATAAGCTTAAGTAGAAGCTGCAGTTTTCCCAGAGAACACAATGACTATAAACCCACCAGGATGCTGATTGACTCAAACCCAATCCATATGCACCTGGACTTCTTCCTCTTTTCCTGTAGCACCCACAATAGACAGCTATTACAACACTCATCACATCTTTGTCACCCAAGCACTGCAAACATAACAAGTTGATAGTTCATTGTTTGTATCACAATTCCCATTGTTCCACACCTGGAACTGCCAGCACCAGTCCAGCCCACAGGCTATTTTGGGGGTACAAATACCCCTGACTTCAGACTGTCTAGTGCAGTCTCTTGCAGATCCAAATGTCACGCCATCCGTTTCCTGACTGAGAACTGTCCTTAGGTTCTTATCTAAGCCACACTGCTGCTTCTTTCCACTCCTCTCTGGACCTGGTAATTATTGCCCCAATCCCTCAACAGTTTCTGTCCCACTTTCCTCACTTCTCTTTGGCTAGCTTTTGTGTAACTGTCTGTGTGCTTGAACTATTGCATGTGTGAGTGAATTTATTTCAATAAAAACACACTTTAGTTCACATTTTACTCTTTGGCTGGTGTTTTTCCTGCATGAGCCAGTAAACATTGGTAGAAAAGGTCTCATTAAGTTGGTCCCTTCTTGCAAGCCTCTTAAACATTGAGCTAACTCATTCCTCACTTTCGCAAGGAGGTACTGACATTGCAGAGTGGCCCTCATGGCACCTATGTTTTGGGGTAACACATCAGTGAGGTAATTGTACATCCTGGCATGTAGGAGTTGATTACAACAGCAATGTAACCATAGCCCCATGTTCCCAAGGAGAATCTAAAAGAATCTGTTGTTTACAAAACAAAACAAGAAACAAACAAACAAATCACTAATAAAACCTCATAGCATTTATGAGGAAAGTGACTAGAGGTGATGTCATCTCTCCTGGCTTTGAAAAGAGTCCTGAAGCTCTACTCTCTGGTAAACCCCTGCCACCACACATCTCACCTAAAAATATGGTTTGATCAAGAAGCTTCCCTGCCCTTTTTCTAACAACTTGGTCTTTAAGAGTGGGATATACATCCGCACTCCAACTGCAAAGCACTTCTCTTTAGAAACAGGGTAGGAACACCCTTTTAATCTTCACCACTGAAGTGTTTATTCTCTCATTTGCCTGCCTGTCACAGGAAAGATGATAGCCTAGCAGGGGCCTGAGACCCTTCAAGGCTTTAGACAAGGGCCAACAGATTGTAACATGCTCTTCCTATGAGAATTACAATATCAAGTGTGGACCTGCATGTGTGAATGGCAAATCATAGACTAGAGACATGTAAGAGTAATGTATGTTCGGTTTATAATTCTATTTATTTAGTTATTAAAGACCTTAATTTTTATTATTCATTTCTTTAGATAACATTCACTGGGTCATGCCTGTGTTTAAGTCACTTTTGTTTCATTAGTAGTCTGTTTTCATGTCCAACTTAAGAAGGTGATAAAGGAAAGAAAGAAAGAAAGAAAGAAAGAAAGAAAGAAAGAAAGAAAGGAAGGAAGGAAGGAAGGAAGGAAGGAAGGAAGGAAGGAAGGAAGGAAGAACAGGCTTAGATTTCATTTCTCTCTCTCTTTTTTTGTTACCTTCTATTAGAGGTAGTAGCTGACAAACTTATTTCAGAAGCCACCTCCAGCAGCTGTCATTTTGTTTTCCAAAATGCCTTGGATGTTGTTTTGTTCCAGAGCATGCTAGGGGAAAGGTAGATAACAAAATCTTGCAGCCATTAATGTCAGCTACTTTCTTTTTCATTTCCTCTGCCAAGCAACTACCTCTCAACCAATAATGCAATGTCCCTGAATAACACCATGTTCAGGGTATCTGGGAAAATGGTGGTGACCAGGAGACTGCTACTCAAATGAGTTCTGCTGTCTCTAGGCAAAGTAAGCATCCTCCACCCTGTAATGAGAGACCACATAGTAACAAAAATGAACCCCATTAATAACAATTCAGTTTCAAAGTGTTATGAAAGAAGTGCATGCACTTATCAGAGATATGATGCCAGAGACTCAGCCTCAAACACAATACGTTTTCAGTGGGCTCAGTTCACACATTTGACTGCCAGCTATCAAGTGACAGTGCCTACATGTGGACCAGTGTGAGGCAGTGGCTTCATCTGGCAATGATTTGATGATAACATCACAAACCAAACCAATTTTGTTCCAAATGGAATTTCTATGTCATCTGCAAACACAATGTTTTTCAATGGATGCGGGCCAGACATGTTTCAGATAAGGGGAAATGCTACTGTGAATCACTGCTAGTGTTGCTGTGATAAGGCTGCAGGTATGAGCAAAGCCTAGGAAAGTTACTTTTTGAACTAATATAACTTTTTGATTTTAACTTCTGAAATTCCTCAGCCACCTGAGAAATAGTAGTTCAAGAAGAAAGGATCCCCTACCCCATAAACAGAAAATGTTCCGAAGCAGAAGAGGGCTGAAAGCCAGCATGGGATGGTGCTTTGAGCACTGGACCAGGACTGCAGGAGCCCAGGGTTCAAATCCCTGTTCATCCCTGGGCAAGTCGCACTCTCTCAGCTTAAGATAGTCCATGGCAAAAATCCTCTGAATAATGCTTAGCAGAAAAAAACATATGATAGGGTTGTTGAAGAGGGCTAGAAAATAGGGGGAAAAACTGCTTCTGACTCTAGTGCAGGAGCCCTGGGGAAGTATTCATGTGCATGCTAGGTATTTCTGGCATAACACTAATAATTTTTCTTAATCTCAATCAGAAGGGTGAAATCTCTGGTCTTCCATGGTGCTGATGAACTACTATTCCCATCATGCTTCATTGCTGCCCAGGCTTATTAGAGCTGGTAGGGAAAGCAGTTAAACAATACTTAGAAAGTCACAGATTTTCCCAACCCTGATCAAATCAGTATCATTTATTAAGGGCTTATTTATTATTACTGCTATTATTAGTTGCAGTAGTAGTAGTAGTAGTAGTATTTATCCCATTGGGTATCAAGATTTGCACCTTTAAATAGATGAATACAAGCCTAAAGAGCTTTTTGTGTCAATGTTATTTGCTGGACTGGGAACTAATACAAAAAAAAAATGTTGAAGGTGTTAATTTGCACTGCCTTCTTTTAAAGGAGATGTGAGTTCATACTCATATTTTGGGCTATGTTCCATAGAGCTTTAGTAAACCATAATGATTTATGGAGAAAGCATATAACGAAAACAGGAAAAAGAAATGAGTGTGTGTGTGTGTGTGTGTGTGTGTGTGTGTTAACTGCCTAGCAAAATTGACAGTCAAGTTCTGGGCAGAGAAGTGAAAATAATGATTCACACAACCCACAAGGAACTGTGGGAAGGAACCACCCTTCAAATATGTGATGAGGGCCATCGCCTCTGATGGTTTCCAGAAAGGCAGGTGAGGCCAATTCATAGCGCGGGAAGAGGGGTGCCATTGCCTATTGAAAGTAAATAGAGCTTCCATGTGCAGATGCAGTTATCCTTGTAGACCAAATAGTGGGGATGAAAAGGAAACTTGAAAAGAGGCTTGTAGATTTCTTAGTAGCCTCTGAACAGAATGCACTGGGAGCACCCTGCTGATGAATCCCTAATGGAACAGGGCGCTCTCCCGCTGTCCCTAAGCAGATTCGTTTGGTGCCTTATCAAAGTTGAATTGGGCCCCTCTCTATTAAGAATGGAAGTTGTAGGAAAGCATGTGCATTTTCGCATCCCCTCCCCCACCATGTATATTCTTTTACTATTCTCACCCAGCAAGGACCATTGAAACTTTATTGTGTAGGAGTCATTCTTGTTGTGTGCTTTCAAGTCCTTTCCAACTTATGATGACCCTAAAGCGAACCCCTTATGAGGTTTTCTGGGCTGAGAACATGCGACAGGCCTGAGATGACCCAGTGATGGAAATCCACTGCGTCATCTCAGGCGTGTCGCATGTTCTCAGCCCCAGAAAACCCCGTGATGGGTTCGCTTTAGGGTCATCATAAGTTGGAAAGGACTTGAATCAAACCCCAGCCTGCAGGGTCGTAGTTCAACGCTCAGGCCACTACACCAGGCAGGCTCTTACAGGCAGGCTGTACTTTTGGAGGCAGTGGAGTGCATATTATTCCATGCCAAGCCCCTGAAAGAGAGACAGAAGTATGAAATCTCATATCGGCCGACACAAGGGAGAGATCATCCAAGGCAAAGATCATCCAAAAGCCAATGGCCTGGCCAGGCATGGGAGTAGCGAGGTATTGAGGAAATAAGAGCACACAGGCGCATGTCACTGCAGCTGGTTAGCAAGGTGAAACTTCCGCGTGCGCACTTACCGGGGAGTAAGTCCCGTTCCCCTTCATGGGACTGAGGCAGTTTCCTTACTAGACTGTTTTATAGTACTATTATTCCACTTTCAACATCCTATGGAATCCTGGGGTTTGCAAAGGCCCCTCCCTAAACTGCAAACTCCAGGTTTCCAGGGAATGTTGAAAGGGGAATAATAGCACTATAACCATCTAGTGCAGAAACGGCCTTAGTTCCCAGTAAGTATGTCTAAGCTCAGGGCATAGGCTTGCCTTGCTGTGTCTCCCCTATCAAAGATGATCAAGGCAGCCGTCTCTCCCCCATAGCTCTTCGTGAAACCTGGCAGGCCTACCAAGACAAGAGCAGCGTTGCATTACCTTGATGAGAACAGATTTAGTTCGGATTAGCAGCAGCTCGACCCCTGGCCCCGGTGTCGATCTCTGATGCAGGGCAATTTAACAAGAAGTGCAAGGGACCAATAGTTTGGTCCACAAAGGTAAATGTGACGCCGCACCGTTGTGCTGTTTAATCTGGAAACTTCTTTCTTGAATCCACTTTCTGGGCAAGTGGGGAGGAAAAGTGTTTCTCTTTTCCAGCTTCTGGAAAAGGATGGCTTACCAAAAAAAAAAGTCTCTCCTCAGGAAAAAGTAAACTTTAAGCACCAAGCAGATCAGCTTTGAGACGAGGCTACCACCTCATTACTCCGGATTCAGTGGGCCCCATTTGGATCTCACCGCTTTGACAGATGTCAGACGATATTACCCTGCAAAGCCCAAAATACCAGAAACGACTACAGTAATAGTTCTACTCCTGCTGCTGTTAGTACCACTAATAAGCACGCCTATTCGTGTACATTATATAAACTATTATATATTACTAGTACTCAACTAAAAACCCTAAAGGCCCCAGTTCCTGTCTGATCTTGGAAGCTAAGTGGGGTCAGCCCTGGTTAGGAAGGCAAGGGCAAACTACTTCTGAATTTCCCTTGCCCGAAAAAACCCTGTGAAATTCATGCGGACTTCATAAGTTGATAGATGACCTGAAGGAAGTTACAGTACAACTGTTACTCTTGCAACTCTTTCTTTGGAGAATAATTCATTGTTGTGTGCTTTCAAATCATCTGTGATTTATCCATACCCTATTATGGTTTTGATTTTGTTTTTTGGCAGAATTTGTTCAGAGAGAGTTTGCCCTTGCCTCCCTCTGAGGCTGAGAGAGTGTGATCAGCCCAAAGTCACCTAGTAGGTTTCCATGACCGAGTGGGGATTCATTAGAATCATAGTCCAATGTTCAAACCACTACATGACGCTGGATAGATGGACTCGATTGTACAAGTGTTCACTTGGAAATAAAGACTGAGATCTCAGGCTGCTCCTGCACAAATGTCACCGATGGATTCTCTTGGGTTTAAGCGGAGAAGAAGCAGTCTTCTAGGAACCACACTGTTCTCCTGTCTGATGCCCCCCTCCCTGCTCATACCTGGATTAAACCTGGGATTTTTTTACAGGTGTATAACTAAGAAGGAGAAGAAGGAAATGAAAACATTGTTCCCCAAATGAAGATGCAGCCTCCCCAAAGGGAACTTTGCTTCAATCCCCAAACGTCTAGGACTGCAGAGAGTGAGGGACAGGAAGAGGGCAGACAAAGTAACCAAGGGACTGACAACACAGTAAATGAGAGAGTTCTAGGGGAGAGCCCCAGAAACTTTCCATGTGCTGTGTTGGTAACTTTCGCTGCGCCTTTTCTTCCGATGCTTAAATCCCATTTCTAAAAGTGCAACCGAAGTTTAAGTTAGAGCAATGCTAGAAATGGAGGCACTGGAGGAAAATATCATTGGGGTGGCAGATTTCTTTCTTGAGGGGCAATGCCCACATTTTGCCTCCGCCTATATCTTAAACCCTCGCTTTCTGGCCTACTGACTGTGTTCCCTAAAGACAAACGCTAACTCTTTACAGGAAAACGGCACTGCACTTGGAAAGATGTACTCCAAAGACCAAGGAAGATGTAACGGAGCGTAAAGCCCCATTCACTGAATACCGTGGGGCTCCCTTCCGAAGGAGCCTGCATGCGGATCGCGCTTTAAAGGGTTCCCCAAATCGGTCTGAAGTTATTGCATTCTTCCAGGAAAAGCCGGAAGAAAAGAATCCTCTTGTTTTGCCACCGTATCCAGGAGTCCGAGTCCCTTAAGCTTCCTCTCTCTCTCTCTCTCTTTTTAAAGCAAATGCCAAATAAAAATAATAGAGGAGTTTATTGGAGGGAGGAAGGAGGAAGACCGAACTTATTACAACCGGCAGAAAAAAAAAATGTTTATTGTGCTGCCGCAGGGTTTACAAGAGGAAGCGTTCGGGGCGTTTGTGAATGGCTTATAAATGAAAAAAGGGAAGAAGAAAGAGAGAGGGCGCAGCCACGAGCCTGAATGGAAGTTTTGTTTTTCGCTGGAGTGAGAACTCCGATGGGCGGCCGACCGGCAGGTTCATAGTCTCCGATGTTCATCTTTTCCCTCTCCGTGTTTGCTCAACGACGGGCATCGCATTTGTCCAGGGCTTGGGCGGCTGTGACCTCGCATTTGTCTGCAGGCTTTGTCAGCTCTGAGTCTGACGTTGCGTGCGTGGTTGTCGTTTCCTTTTAAACGGACACAGTCACAACAGCCCGCGGCAAAGGATTTTCTTCCGTTCAAAAAAATAATAATAATAATTTAAAAAAAATAAATCTGTGGACACAATCCTGCCCGAAGCGGAATGCTCTGCAGTCCGATCCTTATTTCTTATTCCTTAGTCTCAAGGAAATATACGTGCCCCGGTGAAGGACGAGGCTTGCCATGGTGAAAAACAGAGAGGGCTCTTGTGCCTTTAATGGTGGGCTAGGAAAGGATATTTCAGCAGGTATGGCTTGCCACGCAACCAGATAACAAGCATGACCTGCTGTATTTCCTTCTGCTAGGCAACCAGGAAAGGTACAGGAGCCCTCTCCGATTTTGTTGTGGCAACCCAATGAAAGCCCTGCCCGCGAGGTGAGGAGACTGAGGCGCCTGCTTCAGTCGCTCCCATTGAAATCGTCGAGACCTTCACTGAGCCTCGACTTTGGCTAAATTCGCACAACGGGGTGTGGAGGGAGGACGACACAAATTCCTAGTACTTTTCTTCTTTTCTTTCTTTTATTATATTTATTTTTCTTCTTTTATTTAATAATTCTTCTCTTTCCTCTCGTCCGAAAATGCTGGATTTATGAAGAAGACAAATAACTATCAACAACAGCATCATCGTTTGCGTAGATGCTCAGCTCAAGAGCGCAGCTCATTGCAAGCAGGAGATTTATTCCCGGATCACTGGTTGTCCTTAAAGAACTCGATGCATCCCAGTTTCAGACACACCCCCGAGCTGCAGCGCAGAGCTGGTTAGACTGGCCTGCCTTACAAGGTGGTTGTAAGGATGGCCGAGTTAATGATCCTCAACCTGCACCCCAGCCGGTGCCTTACAGATTATAACACGCAGCACTTGCTGGCTGGGGCTGATGGCCTGAGGAAAAGACCAGAAGTTCTAGACTTCCGTCCTTCCTCAAAGTACCGGAAACTTTCTCCACCTTCTCCTCAAGGGGTTGATTCCTCAAAGGTGGGGCTTTGTTGTTGCTGTTGCGTGCTTTCTAGCCCTTGCCGACTTACGCCGATCCTAAAGCCAACAAACATATTACAGGTCTTTTTCTTGGCATGATTTGTCCTGGGGGGGGGGTTTACTCTGAGGCCGAGAGAGTGACTTGCCCAAGGTCACCCACCCAGTAGGTTTCCATGGCTGAGCAGGGATTCGAACCCTAATCTCAAAGTTCAACACTTAAACCACTGTAAGGTGCTAGCTCCGTAGGTCGTGTTAAACCTCTGAACTTGATGGGGTTCAAGAGAGGCAGGACTAGCTTGATCTCACTGGGTGCCGATGAGTCCACTCGAAACACAGCTATAGGGACTTTCATCCAAGCAACCTGCAAGCTGTCAGGCTGCAGTTTTTACACACAGATACACACACGCCGCTGACGCCGCTGCCACCACCAAGAGGGCAAATTTAGGCCATTTCCGCACTAGCCTGTTATAGCGCGATGATTCCACTTTCAACCTCCCCTGGAATCCTGGGGTTTGCAGTTTCGGGGGGGCCAGTCGGCCCCTCCCGAAACTGCAAACCCCAGGATTCCAGAGGAGGTTGAAAGTGGAATCATCGCGCTATAACAGGCTAGTGCGGAAATGGCTTTAGAAGTGTTCCACGTCAGATCCCGCCTTTCACCACCTCACCTCCACCTAGGTCGCAGGAAGGCCACCTGGGAAGAGAGAACCCGTGCAGAACTGAACTTGGAAACCCCTATTAAAAACATTTCGACTGGCCAATACGTGCCAGGACCGCCGGTTTCGAAAGGTCGCCTCTCCTGGCGAAGTTCAGCCGTCGGGCTCTTCCTACAGTGAGGAGTGGGAGGGGAGGCGCCGGGAAAGGCGGGGGAAAGAGCGAGAGACCCGGCTGCCTTCGTTTTCCCTTCCGCCGGCCCAGACCGGGGAAATATCCCGCCTCGAACCGACAGAGGGCGCCGCGAGCCTTGCCAAGGAAGAGCAGGGAGCTCTTCGCGCTCCGCTTCTTTTCTCCAAATCCCAAACCGGCACAGAGAGGCGCGAGCGCGGGCACCCAACTGGGGGCTTAGAGTCCCTTTCCCACCCCCTAACCCTTTTTTGCTGGACCAAGAGAAGCGCTTTGGCTTCCTCCCTTGTTTCTGAAGCACCCGAGTCCGCCGGCTAGGAGGGTGCTGGGCTTTCAAATGCAGCCTTCCAGCCCCTTGACGCCAATCTGGGATACCCTCTCAGAGAAAACGCTGCTAGGAACCTCCGAGGGAAGGGAAAATAGTAATTAGAGGCATGGAGGTGGTCTCAGCCCCGAGGAGGCAGCGTTAGGCCGGCAAGTGGATGAATCTCAGCGCTACAGAGCAGCCAGCTGTTCCATGTTCTCTTAGTGAATGCACTTTCTTTCTTTCTTTCTTTCTTTCTTTCTTTCTTTCTTTCTTTGGTTTCCCTTCCTTTGCAATTTGAGAAATTTCTTTGCTGGGATTTAAAAAAAAACCTCAGTTTTTCCGACACGTTAAGACAACGAGGAGAGGAGTGGGAAGAGGAACAAATCAGCGAAAGGTAGCTTTTGAAACGTGTATATAATCGCATAGGGTCGCCTAGTAAATCAAGGAGCGATGAAGGTGAGCTATAGATTACCAAGCAATCTCGCTTTTGGAAAAGGAAGCGGCCCTCGACAGTCGGAGAGGCCTTCGATTTGAACAGATTTAAGTTTAAATAAGTTTCGGCCATTTCCGCACTAGGCTGTTCTAGCGCGATGATTCCACTTTCAACCTCCTCTGGAATCCCGGGGTTTGCAGTTTCGGAGGGGCCTCGGCCCCTCCCGAAACTGCAAACCCCAGGATTCCAGAGGAGGTTGAAAGTGGAATCATCGCGCTAGAACAGCCTAGTGCGGAAATGGCCTTCTTCTCGCTGAAAGCACACGTCTATGGGAGGCAAGAAGGAAACGCCTCCGCTTTCGGGCGGTGATGCCTGGATCAGAGCTCGGCTGGGCAGCGCAACTCCGCCTGCAAACCTATGCCCCAGAATCCGTCCCCCTCAAATGAACAGGGTTAGGGTCTGGCTGCGAGTGTTTAGCGAACTCTCCGACGGCGGCATGCCCGCATCGGCAGACTCTTCTCTCTGTCTACTCAGACGTTATCCCCGTGGATATTCATAGGCAAGGGCCTTGCACCCTTGCTTGTGAATAAATTAGAGTCACCATCGGGGGCTGGATTTTTCTTTGGAAGAAATCCTTGAGATCAGGATCCAGGGCGCCAAACTTTGCCTAGAACTGTTTCTTTTCCGGGGCGGGGGCCGGTTTAGAAATAAGGATTTGGGATCTGCACGGGGTTTTTGGCCTTAAAATCGGCCAGGTTCTTCCGCGCTTTCCCTTCTGCGGGTGCGAAAGGTTCCTGCCACGCGCGGTGTTTTTCCCGCGGGCCAGCGCTCGGGCCGTTTTCTCCTTTCTAAGCGAAAGAAAGGCAGACATCCCGTTGGGGAGGCGAATTCAGTCCGGGAGTGGGGGAGCGGAGAGGGACAGAGGGGGGAGAAGATCCCTCTTTGCAGTTCAAGAAAATGAAAGGGGGAAGGAAGAAGGAAGGGGAGGCGAGAGAAAGGAGGGGGGAGAATCCAGATCAATATTGTCACCCTTGATGGGGAATTTATTAATATTTGATTTCAAATCTCGTCCCCGTTTCCGACAAGTCCTGCTCCGTGGATGGCGCAGTTCGGATAGGCTGTCTCCAACATGATTTTTTAATGACTTTCCCAGCTGCTTCTTTCCATTTTCCACCGTCAACAACCATCTGGTATCTGATTAGCACCTCAATGCTCATTTAGCATTCTCATTTAGGAAAGGGAGAGAAGGCTGGGCGGTGGCGAGGCAACAGAGGCACGGGGGGGGGGTAAGCCGGCATGTTAGAGAGAGCAGAAGCGGAAGGCGCTCGAAAAATATTGCAACTGTCCCTCCCTCCACCCGCGCCCGCCAAAAACAAAAAGATCCGCTTTAGGAAGATCAACCTCGGTTGTCTAAAACGCGTCCCTTCTTTCCCTCGTCCCTTGCAAAGGAGAAACTGGGGACGCGATCTCAAGAACGCACGACGCGGTCCCGTCCACTTCACAAAACAGGCTGTATTCTAGAATGGTTTCCATCCAAACTCCACCTTCACCTAGAAACTCAATTCACACATCCCACTTTTATGTCTTCTGATTCTTAGCCTCGAAATATTCGCGCAGTTTTTCTTTGTACGCAAACCAACGTTTTCCAACGCGCATCCGTTTATACTCGCGGCCAATCTACGCTGGAACCAACCGGAGAAGGAAGCCTGCGTTGGCAAACAATTCCCCTCTCCTCTCTGCCTCTCCCACCCTCCTCTTGGGCAGGGAGGCGGCGGCGGGGGGAATACAGCTAATCCCTCCACCTAAAAGAGTTAATTTCCATCCAGCGCAACAGCGAAAAAAAAAAGGCGCAGGTAGCCAACTTAAACCGACGAGGGCCTCGGGCCAAATAAATAAATAAACGTAGTGAAAGCGCAGCTTGAACGGGCAGAGAAATCGGCCTGCCCCAAATTTCTAGCCGGAATTCACGATCTGAGAAACTCTACGGTTCCTGCGACAGGAATTTTCATAAGCGCGGTCAACAGTTTAAACCTTTTTTAAAAGTCAATTTATCACTTCTCTCTCTTTTTTTTTAACCAATTAACGGACTCGTGGATTAAACGTAAATATATTGGCATATTACTCACTGCAGAGATATTTTTGAAATTTGGAAGGAATATCTTAGAACCTTAGACACAACCAAGAAAACTACAACTTTTTTAAGAAAAAAAATATGTCCGTCCTTAGTCTTTTCTTTACTCTTCTTTCTCATTCTCTATTTACGGTAATACACCAGAACCAAAATGGCCTTAAAAATCAAACAAAAAAAATGCCATTCACTTGCAAACACAATTATTTAAAATTTGCCCCATCTATTTCCATCTTTTTCAATCAACCATATCATTTGTTGATTAATCTACCGACTAAATTAATTCTTGGTCTCGTCCTCCAATTGGAAGAAGAGGAATAAAGCCCCCAGAATTATTTTCTGCAAGCCTCAAAAGCATTTGTATAAGGAGAGGTCATAATTTCATTTTGTTTATTAGACAAAAATATACGATTTCGACAAGTTTTTGCTGTGGCACTATTTACAATTTGAAATCACTTTATATACAGAAGAAGAAGAAAAAATAACACAAACACATGAGAAATCTTTACCAAAACAAATAATCCAATTGTGGGTTAGAATTACACATTTTGAAAAGGGAATAACAGAAAAAGGGAGAATTCAGCTGAGGAGTTGGAAAATATTTTCTTTTTTAATGGATTGGTATCTCCTTATTGCAAAAAAGAGATGGATGGAAGTCATTTAGATCGTTTCCATATAGTTTTTTTTGTCCTTAAATCGGTTTGTGAATTTTTCTTTTCCACCAAAAAAAAAACCGAAGGAAAAAAAAGCACAACCCATTTAATCAAGCAGAAGGGAGCGTTGTTAAAATTCACGATGTTCCCTCTTGCTGAGTCAAAGAGCTGTTGGGAAGAAAAGACAGAACCATCTATCAGTGAAAGCTCAGCTCCCGCTTACCCATCTGCATCAAGGAACAGGCAAGGAATCTCTCTCTCTCTCTCTCTCTCTCTCTCTCTATATATATATATATATATGTATATATATCTTTTTCTATCTACATTTTACACAACAGAAATGCAACGTGACATTGGTGGGGGGGATTTCAGTTTTTAAAAACACACGCACCAAACTTGCAGGCTAGAGTGTGTCAGTTTATGCCACTTTGAAAAGCTTTACAGAATTGCTTGATTGTTGCTTTGATTTATGATAATGAGGGTGTGCTTGGATTAGTCTGTATTATCCAAGCACTTTCTTTCCTTTAAGTAAATTTCACTGAACAAGAACTCACTTGTCCCGGACAGGCTGAAAGGGAGATTTTAACTGCTGAGGCGGAGAGTCAGTCCTTGGTACGTTTTCTCTTTCTGCTAGGGAGGTGGGGGGAAGAGAGGGAGAGAAAGAAAACAAAGGAAGAAAGTAAAGAGAAGTGTCTTAGCAAAGTTCACCTAATTTGGACAGGCAAAAGAGAGCCAAAGATATAAATAGGCAGAAAATTACTCCAGCAGTGCAGCAATATCTACCTTACCTGATCTCAAATAAAAAGGGAGGGGACTATAACGTAGTGATGGATCTGCCAACTAGAAAGTGCAGCAATCCTCCCCCCATAAACTCTCCAGGAAGCCTTAGTGGAGCAAACTGTCCCACATCAGACCCCCATCTGCTATGTGAACATGGTAAGTGATTTATAACTTGCTTACAGAACATTGAGATTACATGGGAATTTAAAGGAGGGGGAACAGAAGAAAAGCAGGAGACACTGGGGAGTTTCATGCTTTGGGGTCCCCCGCCCCTCCTCCCAAAGGCAACTTAATATGTTTCTGCAACCTTCCTTTTTTGTCAGAAGTCAAAGGCTTAACATTCATGATTAGACAGCAAAACTGTGACAAAACTATATGAGGGCCTCAGGGTGTCAATTAGAAGATGTTTAATGTGTTTTATCTTGAGGTTTCTCTTGCGCCCCCCCCACAACTGTGAGTGCTCCCCTCCACTAAAAAGAGCAGCAGAGCTCATATAAGAATCAGCCAAGTACAGTTCCACTCCAAGGCCCACAGAATCTTGAGGGGAGATCCCAAAGAACCAACCTATAAGGTTCAAACAACTCTTGGCATTTTTTTCTGGGTAAGCAGCCAACACAGAGTCTGCTGGCATCCTTCTCTCCCTGTTCCCAACGTTACCTATATGTTTGGGGCTGGTCCTCTCTGAAGGTTTCTCAGCACTGAGGGCCGTCAGCACCGAGGGCTGCTGCTGGGACGAAAGATGGTGGTTATGATGCGCAGTGTGGTGGTGGTTAACTCCCAAAAAGGACCTCACATTTAACAGGGAACTCTGAGTGAGGAAGGCCCCATTGGTCCAGTTGTGAAATTTGCCAATCTGGCAAGTGTACAGTCCATGGCTGGGAAGGAAAGCTGGATGCTGGAGCTGGGGCGAGGTGTGGTTCACCTGGGAAGGAGGGGAAGGAGGGGTGGATTTGCTGAGGGCCCCATCTGGACTGGTTGCTGTTTCTGCCAAGGACCAAATCTTGGGTTTGTTGTGAAGCGGGCCTTGTAGATTGTTTTGTCTGCTGGGACTCAATATTCGGGTGGGGTTGTCTGAGGCCTCTTTCCCAAGTGAGAGGGCCTCTTTGGGTTTAAGTCCTTCTGGGCTTGATAGTGGCAAGACCTTCTTCTCCAAGTGTTCCTCTTCATTTCTTTGCCTTAGGAGCTCCACCTTCTCCTCTTCCTCCTCATTGCTCTGTTCCTCATCATTCTCATCAATTTTGTCTATGTCAATACTTTCCAGGTCAATCTCTTCATCATCTTCATTTTTCTCAGGGTCTCCCTCATTGTCACTCCCAAAGAGGTTCCCGTCCTCTTGATCCTTGCTCCGTGTCCCCCATGTGACCTTGTTTTCCTTCTTGAGACGCCTCCTGGCATTGGCAAACCAGGTGGAGACCTGTGTGAGTGTCATCTTGGTGATAATGGCCAACATGATCTTCTCGCCTTTGGTCGGGTAGGGGTTCTTGCGGTGCTCGTTCAGCCAGGCCTTTAAGGTGCTAGTGCTCTCTCGAGTTGCATTCTTGGGTCTTCCTGGGTCTCCATACTGGAATTGTCCATAGGGATAATAACCTGGAGTGGTATGAGCAGCAAAGGTTGCGGGATGGACTCCAGGGTTGTCCTTCAGTTCATACTGGGAACCCTGCAATACATTCAGAGATGCAGAAGACAAGAAAGAATGAGAAACCCTTCCCACAAGCCCTGCCTTTCATTTTAATCTGAAGTCTTACACAAGGATTTTTGTGCCATCTTTCAGGGAAAAATTGACTCCCTCCCCCCATCAAATCCCATCCAACCTCATCTTCCAAATCCATATCCTTTACTGCAGTGTTCAGAATAAGCAGGCATCCTGCAAGGAGCACTGACCCACATCGAGGAAGATAATATCAGTGCGTCCCAGGCTGCTGGGGCATGTCTGGTGCAACAGACAGCAGGATAAATTCCTGCTTAGCTCCAGAAGCATTTCCAAGAGCAGCTGACAAAGGAAAAATGACAGAGGGAAGAAGAAGCTGAAGAAGAGAGTGGGATTTGCCCAAGAGTTCTCTGCTCACACACAGAGACAGCGAGGCAGCACAAATCCAACTGACTGACTAGGGTTCTGCATACCCCAAACCCACCTGGTTTCAGCAGAAAAGTGTTAAGCAAGCCCACATGCTCAATTGTCTCCCATTGGATGGAATCCATGGGACCTTAAAATGCTAAACTTTCAGTTGGCTCTTATTCATACATTTCAGCCACATCATGCTCTTGGGAACCTGTGAGCAACAGAGGTGGATAGCAAAAGAAAAGAAAAAAAAGAGACCTCTTCTACAGGGAGAGATGAATCCCATTGCTACTTCCCCTCTATAATCCTTTCATCCAAAAGAACCTGTTCTCCTCCAGTTTGGTTTGGTTTTTTGCAAGCCTTTAGCAGGCAGTGATTTATTTTCAATCAATATACTTTTTATCATCAGCAGTAAAACAGAGTGAAGTCAAATTAGCCCATCAGGTGTTTTGGTAAATAACATTTTATCTTTCTAACAACCTCATTAGGCCTATTATTACTGCAAATTGCACATGCGCACGGACAGAGTCTTATGACTCCGTGTCGCAAACTTCCTCCAAGTTCTCAGAACTGAACTAGGCTTTCTAGGAATTGCTGATGGGTAAAAACATTGAAAAAATCTATTAATAAGGAGGAAGAGTGTCCTACTATATTCAAAAGCATTCCTTCCTCCCCCCATCATTTATTTAAATCACACTCACTGTGAAGATCTACTGTAGATTCTTTTAATTCATTCTTTTTTAAAAAAAATCATGGCACAATGGTAAGCAAGTTTACAGAAAATATACACACCCTGCAAACCACTTGTATAGAAAAAGTATGAAATACTTTTGTGAAGAAATTGATTTCTCTGAAACAGGCTCACAAGAGAATCTATAAGGGGCAGGGGGAGAGATGCCATCTGGAAAGGGTGAAATGTAATTTTTAATGATAGCTCTTAACAGGGCACACTGGTTACACTCTCTTTATCTTGTTGAGCGATTTTTGTTCTTGTGGCTGAAATGATAAATTTTGTATTTGCCTCCTGGGAATTCTTTTGAAGTAGCCACTTGAAAATCATTACTGCTTCTACTCATCATTTACTGGTTTAGAGTAAGTGAGAATGGACAGCCCATTTTCAGTCTCCCTCTTGTATTGTTCTATTTATTCAAAGTTGCTTTGCTTTATGGATTTGATTTATTCTCACAATATTAGATGATTACGAAACTCTTTTCTAAAAACCCACATATTTTCCTTTTTAAATAGTGTGGCATATCCTTAGATTTAACCTAATCTGTATAAATCAGAGAGGAGGAGACGTCTGTAGACGATAAAATGATTTTAAAAAAGAATATACATAGTTCCATAAAAGCGCTAGTGTCTTGTTCTGACTTTATTTTCTTAGGCTGTTTTTGTTTGCCATTGTTGTTGACATGAGATTAAAATCGCTCATAAAAATTCACTTGAAAATACTTCTGTGAAAATCGTTAAGGCTTCTCCATTAGAATTTAGATTCCAAACAGAAATATGTGGGTATTTTTTTTAAAAAAACTAGTTATTCATATTTGTTTAAAATATCCATAAAATGTTATCACCACAAAACAGACTTCAGAAACGGCAAAAACAAGAAAAACATCTTGCTTTCTTAAAATCTCGATAATTAGTAAATAATACGGCGTTAGGAAGGGGGAAGAGGATCCAAAGGTATTTACAATTATAGTTAAATGGGGCGGCGGGGGGTAGGCGGTCAACTGCACACACAACTGTACACCAACAAGAAATTTCACATTAAGTTCGAGGCGCTGTAGGAACGGGAGAAGTCCTTTAGAAACGTTTTCCAATCAGTTCCCCCACCCACCTCTGTGTGTGTTTGCGAATTGGCCTAATAGCCGGACAGGGTTGTGCAGATTTTGTTTTGAGAGTCCTAAAGGGGGTTCCTATCACCCCGCTGTCGCGCCTCGCGATCTTGCCTTTGCTTTAATTGCTGGGAAATTAATTGAAAAACCTCTGGAAATTCCAGCGAGAGGACAGCGGGGAGCGGCGAACCCGCCGGAAAGACGCAGAAGGAGAAGCCGGGAGCCGAAGGCGTCGAAGGGAAAGAAGGCAGGCAGGCAGGCGCGCAGGGAGGCGCCTGGGGGATGGAGACGCGGCTGGGGGCCCCAAGAGAAGCGATGGCTCTCCCGGCTGGGGAATGTGGAGGTTTAAGGTGGGGGGAGCGAGAGAAGCCAAAGAGCGACCCTGAGGAGGCGAACTAAACTCTCCGCCCGATCGAGAAGGGCTCCAACAGTGAGAAAAAGACTCTCCAAGTGCGCAAAAGACGCGAAAGGCGACGTTCGCGCTCAAGCCCTCGGAAAAACCTGCCGGGATGAGTTTAGGGCTCGCTCATCGAGTTCACCAACACACACACACACACACACCACGTTCGGGTTCCTCTCTCCCCTCCCTCCCCCCTCCCCACGATCTCTCCGGTCCCGGGAGATCAAGCCCTCTTTCTCCCCCGCGCCTTCCCTCCCTCCCTCCCTCCCTCCCTCCGTCGGTGCGCCTTCGAGGGCCCGGGAGCCACTCACCATCTGCGAGAAGAGGCTGAGGTCGGCGGTGTAGGGCAGGAAGGCGCTGTAGTTGGGGGCGCTGTACGGCCCGGCGGCGGCGGCGGCGGCGTACATGCCCAGCACCGAGGTGACGGCGGCCGTGGAGCCCCCGCCGCCCAGCTCCGCGCCCCCGCCCCCGCCGCCCCCGCCGCCCCCGGGACGGCCAGAAGCGGCGGCGGCGGCGGCGGCGGCAGCAGCGGCGGCGGCCAGCACCCCGGGCCGGTCGCTCCCGCCGTAGACGGCCTGGCTGGCGCTGAGGTACTGCGGGTAGCCCAGCTGCGGGAAGGACATGCCGGGCGGGCGGGCGAGGCGGGACGGGCGAGGCGCCGCCAGAAGTCAGCGGCTGGGGACGGAGGCGGCGGCGGCGGCGGCGAGGAGCCCGGGCTGGCGGCGGCTGGCGGAGCTCTCCGCCGCGCTCGCCTCGGCGGGCCTCAGGCTGCGGCGCGGAGGGGGTGGGCGGGGAGGGGAGAGAGCCACCCGCTCGGGGGATTTTCTTTTGGGGGGCTTCGGCTTGGCGTTCTTCCTCTTCGCTTCTCTCTCCCTCTCAGGCGGATCTTGTAATCTGCATGTGGAAGAAGAAGAAGAGGAGGAGGAGGAGGAAGGAGGAGGAGGAGGCGGCGGCGGCACTGGCAACGGCGCGTGTGGACGGACTCGGTGGGGCGTCTTCCCTCAAATCTCGGCTCGTCTGTGCTCCTAAATCCCTTAGATGTGATCTGATCAACAATTGAGCTCCGACTGATGCGCCTGCCCTAAGGTCCTCGGCTGATCTTTCAGATACAATTTGAAGTTGATGCTTTGATTGGCACCCACTTGAGCGCCAAGCCCCGCCTACACGGCCCCGTCTCTTTCTCCCTCGCTCTCAGTCTCGCGCGCGAGGGCCCCCCCCCGCTTCCCAACTCCGCCGAGCACGTGGTTGGAGAGCAATTCTGCCTGGGCCACTTTTTTTTTGCCTTGATGTGTGTGCGGGTGTGTGTGTGAGAGAGCGCGCGCGCAGCTGCTCTTTGCCGGGCGGGCGTGTGTATTTAATGTTTAGCAATGGGCTACTTTCAGGGAGAGGAGAAAAAAAAAACACAACACGCTGCTGTATGACAACCTGTCTACACGATTTTACAGCTGTCCAACATTGGGGTTTTGCTGTTTTGCAACCTTGGTGCTGTCCCCTTCATAAAAAAAAGAAAAGAAATCAACGGGATTGGTATCCCTCCCCCCGTCCCCCCCCGCTACACACCCCGTTACACACCGACTTTTCTGCTGCAACCCAGCTCAGGACCTATTGGAAGTGAGTGGCCCAATCAGCCAATGGGACATATATTTTTTTTATTTTATTTTGGAAGGCGACGGGAATAAACTGTTAAAAACTTGCCCGTTATGTTTCCCGCCCCCCCCGTCTATTTTTCGCCTTTATTTAATAATACAGCAAAGGGAGAAGCGTCTAAGAAAAAGACACAGAACGGATCTACCCGTCCTTTCCAGGCATTCTCTTTCTCTCCCTTTGTGTCCACCGGGACAACACACAGTATTCCAGGATAATATCATATTTTACATGTGCACCTAATATCATGTAATGGTAACGATTCCTTCTCCCCACATCCGCCCCGATTGGCAGCGAAGACACTGGAAGAGTCCCTGTCGTTCTTTTGGGGGCGGAATAGGGGGAGAGACCATGGACGATGGAGGAGAAGTAGCCTTTTATTATGGTTGTTACACGCGAAGCCTTTTGCGATTTATTTGCAAATGATAAATGGACGGAAATCCGTCCATCATGTGACTCCCCCATCAATGCCAAACTTCTGGGGGAGGCGGCGGGGTGTATGGGGGTGAAAAGGAATTCTCACATGCCCCAGTTCTTTTTTTTTTTTTTTGAAAAAGGCTAAAATCTCTCAGCTGCCCTTCGATGGGCAGGAGGTCGGCACCAGACTTGCCCTCCAGTGTTCAGAGTGGCTCAGAGGTTCCGACCTTTATCGGCCCTGGCCTGGCGTGGACTTGGTTTTGTGGGTGGGGGGCTGAGTGAGTATAGATACGGAAGCCCTCTTTTCTGTCCGGTGAGCTTTTTCCCCAGGTTTCTTGATTCCTCCGGCTTGCTGCCTTTTCTTCCGAGCCAGGCCCAGGCGGATGAGGAGGGCTTGGGTACTCGTTTAGGAGGAGGCACTTGGGGGTTTTTCGGGGGAAGGGCTGAGTGGACCCCAAGGGACCGTGATGGGTCGAGTGTGAGTCGCCCAAATGTGGTCATACAGTCGCCAAGGGCGTTTTCAACCGCTTCCCCAAATCGGGACTGCAGCCGTCCATCCCTCCATGTTTCCTTGGAAGTCATGCGCCCCTCGAGGGATTTGCGCCCCATTGTGCGCGTCGGAGTTCCAGCCCTCGACTAAAAGAAAGTGCACATCCACGGGAGCGCGCGCGCACACACATGCACACGTTCACGCCCCTCCGATTTTAAATGCCTTCAACTAATCTCTGAGTCTATGGACGTAGGATCTATCATTTATTCATCCCATTATTTCTACCCTGTTGGCCCTCAAAAGGGTTCCCAAGATGGCTTCCCCCCACAGAGTATATAAATTCATATACACTTAGAATTTTGATCTAGAGTCATTTCGAAACAGAGGCCGTCTCTTTCCACAGTAGGATTTCCTTCAGAGTCAATAAGCTACCGGTTGGTGCTGAAATTCGGTCTCTCTGCCTCTGGAGTTGAAGAAAAAGAGGAAGAGGAGAAAGAGATGTCTGTTGGAATGTTGACCACAATGCTGCCTCATAATTCGCGTTTCAGAGGCTGTTTTTCCATGAGTGGGGCGACCGCTCATTGTTAGGAGTTAAACCCATTGAATGAATGGGGCTTTTTAACACTGGCGTCAGCCCCATTGATTCAACGCCTTGGGACTAACAAGTGGATCTAGCCCTTTATTCCTTCTCCTTTCTGACTTCCCTGCCTACCCAACACAAAGAACGCGTCATGGGGCAACACTTATATTTTCACGTCCTTTTCTCGTCATTTTATTTTATTTTTTAAAGTGATGTGCAACAGAAAACATAAAAATCAAAGGCTGGAAAAAAAATAGTGTGTGAAAGAAACACAGGTATCATACAGGTAGCCTATGGTGAAGTACAGATGGGCTGTATAGTCTATAGACTAGAAGCCCAAGTTTGTGATTGTGAGGCTATTTCCGCACTAGCCTGTTACAGTGCTATTATTCAGCTTTCAATATCTTATGGAATCCTGGAGTATGCAGTCTAGGGAGGGGCCGCTCGGGACCCCAGGATTCCATACGATGTTGAAGGCGGAATAATAGCACTATAACAGGCTAGTGCGGAAACGGCCTGAGACGCGTGAAATCGAATCGGCCTTCTTGGAAATCAAGCTCGGCGAGATTCTTCAGTCCTGGTTAACCCATCCAAAGCATCTTTCCTAGGAATGTGTAATGCATCTACTCCGCGCACCACTCTTTCATTTTTTTAAAAAAGGCAAAATTGATTTCTCCACGGAAAGAATCCGAATTTGCAGGGAGGGGGGAGAAGGAGAGACAAAATCCTTCTCCAGCAATGCATTGTCAAGTCTCCCTCATTTCAAGGCATTTGCTCACGGGGGGGGGGAAGGAGAATTAAACAGGGCTGGATCATGACCATCAAAGCCCAGGAAAAATCAGTAACGATTTCCAAGGACACCATACAGGTATAGCTTGACCACTTGTGGAGGACGGGGGAGAGAGATTTCTATCGACCACAAGGCCAGCTTTAAGCACACGTCTCTCAGTCCTGAATTCGCCGGAACTTTAAAGTGTTTATACTTTACAGTCTTGGAACAAGTAGCCCCCATACCTTCCTAAGACGCATCAAGGGGTTTGGGGAGTGTCACAGTAACAAGACGATCTGCAATTACTAGGCAAGATTCGTTGTTCTCTTGATCCAGAGTGAATCCGGTTTGAACCGGGCATCCAAATCAGTTCGCTTCTCCCTCCCTTCCTCCCTCCCTCCCTCCCTCCCTCCCTCTCCCCCCTATACAATCACTCCTCCTGTCCCACACACTCCCGCTAAGGCTGATCCTCGCGTTCTGGCCCGATCCCTTGGGGACCAGGTGTCGCCCGTTCTTCTTCCAAATGGCGCCGTCGGATAAATCGGGACTGGTAAGGCGAATTTGGACTCGTCAGAGAGCCCCTAAAAACAATCAGGAAAAAAAAAAAGTGGGGCAACAAAAGGAGTTCCAAGGTTTAGAGGAGGGAGCTGAGTTTTTCTCACTGGGGAAATTTCGTCAGGCTACGGGCAAGACGGCGAGAAAGACGAGGACAAAAATAACTTTCTGCAACGTCGGGGTAGGAAGGCCGGAGAGAGGGGTGTGTGTGTGACGGAGATTTAAGAGAGGTGGCTGCCCGGAAGAGTAACTTCCACCTCCACCTTCCGCAAACCCCTTGTTTCATTTCTCCTTCCTGGGCTTCCCCTTCACAGACGCTCCGCATCGGATTTGCTTCCCAGCTCCAATTAGAAGAGTTCTAAATTTCCCCCTGAGCCCCGATCCAGCACTTTTCAGGCGCAGGCGCGTAAGCCCCCAACATCCCCATTCCAGAAAAGATTTAAGCCTAGCGCCTCATTTTCCCACTAAGCTCGACGGGATTTTGAAGCCGGATCCTGTTTACTTGGAAGTAAGTCCCGCACTCTAGTCGCTAGTTCTCCCCCAAGAGCGTCCTTACAATTTGGTAGCCTCCTATCTGGTCCTAAGCATGGACAAAATAGTGCGCGCACACAGGACATCACAGTAACAAGGCAATATGATACACCTCTACTCAGAAGTAAGTCCAATTAAGCTCAGCGGGGCTTTCTCCCAGACTGTTTTATTTTTTTAAGGCTTAGGATCGCTGTCTAAACCGGCTTTTTTGGGGTTTTTTTTTTAGCAAGTTTGCATTTCCGCTTCCTTTGCAAACTGACCTACGGCCCAATCCTTCCTACGACTCCCCGCCTATAGGATCGCAGCCTCAAAATGGTTTTCCCATCCTCCACCTCCTCAACTGATCCCCCCTCAAAGTGGGCGAAGTATGAGGGCGGAGCACTATGTCGCCTGGGTGGGGAGGGGGGAAACATCGACAACGATCTGGCCAGGTCAATTTACTCCCTTTGGAGCCTGGTGGGGCGCGCAATGAATTGGCGGGGGGGGGGTTCAAAGAAATAACTTTATGCTGATCGTGCCCTGGTTTTTCAACTTCGAAATTCAGAATAAGAAGGTGGCCCCGCGGATGTGTTAACACTCTCCCCCTCCCCGCCCCCACCTCTTCGCTCTCCCTTTCGGAGCATGTCAACATCTATCAGTCTGTCTGCTCGGGTTTAGTCTGTTTCGAACGTCCCAGAGTTTCATTCCTGAAGAGCCTCCATTGAAAGGAAGTGCAGCCCATTCTCCCGAGCTATTGGTTGAACTGTCCCCTCCCTTCAAAGAAACCGCCCCGTCAGTCGAGCCGAGGACAGAAATAAGGCTGGGATTAGCCGGCGGAGGGGCAGGAGGAGGAAGGAAGGAGCCCTAACCGGGCGGGGAACTGGGAGGAGAACCGGGGAAAGCCGCGGAGACGCAGGCAGGGGTCCCGGGCAGAGCGAGGCGCGACGCCGTCGGATCCCGTGCCGGGAAAGTCCCCCCTCCCGACGAGGGACCAACTAAGGCTGCCCCTGGGACGGCTACCATGGTCATAACTCGTTCTCCCAAGCGCAGCAACCTAGGAAGCTATTGCTGAGTTGCCACCCATGGAAACAAATGGGGTTGGTCGTCAAGTCACCCTGGCTCTGGGAGTGCTGCGGATTCAATAGGACTTTCAATTAGTGGAACCCTGTATTCCTTTCAACTTCTCCGGTTGAAGAGGTGCTGCGTTTGAGAATAAAGAAATAGCAGCAGCAGAAGGAGAAGGAGAAGCTTGCTGTTCTCCAGATTTAAATTCTTTTAATTTGGGGAAATAAAAACAACTTCTTCCTTTTCTTCTTCCTCCTCTCCTTCTCCTCCTTCTGCCCCCCCCTTTATTGTTGATAATGGTTTCACTGTGGACGAGGTGACCTTCCCAATTATCCCTTCTCAAAAAAGGCCCAAACAACAGGGGAAAAAAAAAACACAAATACATAAAACACTCAGAAACAAAACACAGACCACTCCTCCTCCTCAGTTAAATACAATGCCAAAATTCGCCCAAGGTATTTCGGCCAGGGTTCGATACAGAAAGCTGTAAATCCAGGCCTAGGGGTCGCTACTTGGTTGAATTTTAGCGCAAAAAGGGAGCTCCCTCCAAGTGTCTCTCGGGGCGGAGGAGATGTGGTGGGGGTAAGGCAAGTAAACGTAAAGCGTACAGTCGATGGGTTAATGAATACCTGATTGATTTATATACACCATCCACACACATGTGTATGCATGTATACGTATGTATGTATATATACACACACACACCTACAGGTATATGCATATATATGGCGATCTTGATCTTCTCCAGATGTTTCTAAGAGGCAGCCAACCGCATAGGGCGCCCGCTCCCAAGTCCCACGGAAGCCCCCAGCAAAGCTTAGCCTGCCAGTTTGCGATAACCTGCGGCAAGAAGTGCGGGGCTGGAAGTGGCAGCGATAAACCCCCCGCTGGCGCGCGAGGGGGGGCGAGGGCGGGGTTAGACAGGGAGAAATAGCTCGCAAAGGGGGCGGGAGGGCAGCGAAAGGGGGGCTGCGAACCAGGCCAAGTCGGAACCGATCCTACATGTCGAGAAGAAAAAGAAGCCCGGGTTAAGCTCACCAAGACCGTCTTGTCTTTTCTCCCTCTGGCCATTGGCAGGCTGGACAACCGGAGAGGGAAAGGATCACCCAAAGAGCGCAGGTAGCCCTGAGAAATAATTGAGGAGTGGAAAACGGTGCCCCCTTGCCTCTTCTTGACTCCTAAGGAGAGTTCTGGTTTTCGGCCTTGAGAGCCCTCGCCTGGTAGTTCTCCATCTCTTTTTCGCCTGACTTTTTATTTTTATTTTATTTTCAAAGCATTCTGTCGTAGGCGCAACTTTTCTCATTCTTACAAAGCCTCCTCCAAAATTTTCCAGCTCGCTGCCCTTGTTGTTTTCCTGGTTGCCAATTTCGATTGTTGGCAAACCCGCTTGAAATTCATCCCGGGTTTTATGGTGAGCGCACACACCTTTACGCCTTTCGCGTGTCAACCCTATTTCTGAGAAGGCTTCATTAGGGCCAAGTACAGCTCGGCCGCTCCCCCGGCAGCTCGTTCAACGCGGTGGTGGGCCCGATCCAGCCAGGCTTCAGCCTCGAACCCGTCCCCTTGGTTGGGGAAGATACATAAACCTGAAACGATTGCAATCGATGGCTGGATGGTGTAGGAGATAAAGGAGGGAGCAGAGAGAAGGCCGGCTGGGCCCTCAGTTTTCCTGGCGGACAACGAGTTCCCTACAACTTCCCCAGGAAGTGTGTTTCGGAACTCACGACCTGGGTCTGGAGCCGTGGCCGGGTGTGTGAGCCCCCTAGAGTCCGTTTTCGGACAACGGGGAGGGGGACGTGGAACGGCTGACCTGCAATGTGGGCTGGATTAGAGGGGTATTTAAACGTCGACCAGATTCACTGAGGGGTAGGCTTTCGCCACTATTGCCCCCCTCGAGAGTAAAGCCCCGTTCACTGGAAGCGCCCGTAATTTCTGGGCAAGGAAGCGTTAAGCGCGCCCGTCGCTGAAAGCCTCCTTCTTCCGCGTCTCGGACTCGGCTCGAAGAAGCGGAGGGCACGGCGGCTGAAGCGAAGCCGGCTGCGTCTCCTCGTCGTTTGAAAACCCTAAAGGGGCCTTCGTAGGGTGGTGTGGAGAGGAGGAGGAGGAGGAGGAAGGCGAAAGCGAGGAAGCGGCGTCCTTGCGCGTCCGTGCCTGAGCGGAGCGTGGAGGGCGCTGCTCATCAAGCTCGGATTTATGAGGCTTGTTAAACACGCATTATTACTTAACACCTTCCCCCCCCCTTCGCCGACCCAGAAGGGCCGAGGAACAATCCCCCTTCCGCTCCTCTCCCTCTGCCACCCCCGCCTCCGAGACGACAACGAGGCGTGTGTCAAACAATTACCAGCAGCGAGGCGAGACATCATCTCTGCCACATTGTCACCCGCACCCATTTTGAAGCCCCCCCGCCCCGCGCGCGGGTCTCTGTCTTTCAACCCAAACAAACCCCCTTTTCTCTGTGCTACTTCAACGGCTCAGAGCCTCTCTTTCTCTCGTTTTTAAGCGGCGGGCCGAGCGGGAGCCTAGCTGAGAAGCGTCGAGCTCGGCCGTTTGCTAGAAGTTTCGGCGAAAAGTGCAGCTGAGGAAAGGAGGAGGTCCTGTCACCGGGTGGAAACAGAGGGGGCAGCGGCTTCGTGAATTATCCACCCTGGATGAGGCGTTTCAAATAGAACAATGTTTGGGGGAACAGCAAGAGGAATAATAAAATATTTTAATTCCGCCACACAGACGGAGCCCCGGCCACCAGCCCCAGCTGACAGTTGAACCGCTTCACAACGAGGAGAGAGAAAGGAGGGCGGGAAAGAGAAAGGGCGGGAAACTCCTTTGGCCCACAGAAATGCAGAAAGGGAGGGCGAGGTCACGGTCCAGGTGGCGAGGCCTTCTCCCCCGCCTTTGCTTCGAGCGGGGAATTTTACCCGCCTTCCTTCTCTCCCATTTAATTCTATGACTGAAATCCAGTGGTTCGTCCTGACCAGAGCAGACCCGTTGAATCAGTTGGGGTTTCTGTACGCACCGACGCGTCATTTCAACAGTTGATTCAATAAGTCTGGTCTAATTGGGATTAAGTGACAGGATTTTGGCCAATTTGTGAGTTTGTTTTAAGGCCAAGTTTTATCGGACCATAGTGCAAGCAAACATTAAAACAGAGTTTGGAATTTTATAGGGCTATATTTCAAACATGCATTTTCAGAAAAGTTTTTTTTTAAAAAAAATCCTTTTATTGCTAATACTAATTTCATGCCTACAATTATTCATCTCCTTTATGCCTGTATTTTGTATTAAATGGCTACATTTATTCCCTGCTTATGGCAAATTTAATATTAATTGTGGAAGCACAGAGTTCTCTCAACACACCGTTGATATATTTATAGATCGAGTCTTAATTAACAAAATGATTTCCATTCTGTCTGCCGAACAACCCGGCGTCTTTTTCGAGGCAACTCTGAAGGCTCGCATGCCTGCCTTTCTCTTTCCCCTCACACACGTGGCGTGAGGTGTCTGTGGGGAAAAAAGCAGGGCGGGGGTGAGAGACACCCAGTTGCTGTGCCAGCTGAGGTTGTCTTTATTTGTTCTGCAGCCTTGTTCCTGCGGGGCTGCATTACGCTGGGCTTTTATAATAGTAATAATTATTATTTTAATTAGGTCGTGTTTGCTTTCCGTTCTGCGCTGTCCCAAATCGAGGCCCGCCCGGAGCAAGCGCGACGTCCATTCCTGCGGCGCAGGTGAAGGGGCCTCCGTCCGAGGCAGGCCGGGCCTCGGCGCTCTTCGCCCCAGCACCTCTTCCGGGAGGCGACCGGCGGCCCGACGCCAAGACTTTTCGCCCAACTGCCCGCCGGAAAAAGCCGAGAGCGAGGCGGAGAGAGCCGGAGCGCTCAGCCAGCGGCTCCCCTCGGCAGCCCGCCTGGCACTGAAGCAAGGAGCAAAAGAGCCGGACGGAGAAGCGGCCCGGAAAGAAGGCGGACCACGAGGAGAGAGAGAGAGAGAGGAAAAGGCCGAGCCTCCGCGGGTTTCCTTTCCTTTTCTCTCCAAATCCCCCTCTTCCGTGGAATCTTTGTTTTAATCGTTTACTCTCCCCGCTCCCGCTGCATTTATCCTTCCTCTGGAGACCTGCGTCTGCCTCCATGCTGTCCCCTTTCTTCAAGTAGACTGTAAGCCCCCTGGGGCAGAGATTTGTATCTGATTTGGCTTGTGTTACTGCGTGACCCTGGGTAGTATTACAGATTAATATATTCTCATAGTAATAATTTGTTTATTTATTCATTCAATTTATACCTCCCCTTTCTCCCACCTGGGGATCCAAGGTGGCTTACAGTCACTTAAAAGTGTTGCTGAAAAATAGTTTTAAATAGTTTTAAACACGCTACCGATTCATCTGTAAGTCATTTATTTACCTATTGCTGATAGTCATGTAACTTTTTCTGCTCTCTTCTAAGAAAGGAAAAGTTTTTGTGCTTCGCAAAGGTATTTTACAAGAATGCAATTTATTTGTAGGATGGGGCAGCAGAAGACGAATCGTGAAGCTGGGATATGATTGTCAATGGCTGTTAGATATGGTAGCTAAAAGAAACCTTCACTGTTGGTGGCAACCTGCTTTTGAATACCTGCTACTGGGAATCAAGCAAAGGGGCTGTTGTTACTTTTATTGCCTGGTTACTAGGAAGCAGCAATCAGTAACAGTTGGAGACAGGTTACTGAGCTACATGGACCCTTCCTCTTACCTAGCCTGTTGTTATATTTTTATATTGACCACAAGCCAAGTTAATGGCATGTTGTAGCTGTTTTGATGAAACATTGATGGATTTGGTTGCATTTGTTTTCATTTTCATGATTGCATGAACACTGGTGGCCATTCTGACATCATGTAAGGAATTTATATCCTTATGTATTGTACTTAGGTCCCACCATTCAACCTAAGAATGGCTCTTGAGGTGACTGTGTTAATTTAAATAAGACTGACAGTATTAAAACAGATGAAAAGCACAAATAAGAACACATCAATACAAGAAAAAGCAGCATCAACCTGATTAAAAGCTACTTTCACTGCACTCCAGCTTTATTGTTATAGGCCTTCAATATTTTTTTAAAAAAACTCTGTACAGAGAAGTCCAGATTAGCCTCCCATTAGAGATTTGCATCACCTGGAGCAGCCACCATCTTCACCAAATGTGCCTCTGAGGGTGTAAGGAATGAGGCAGGTTTTCAGTTGAAGCTATAGTGCTTGCTGTGGAGCAGTAGATCTGCTCTGGGGTTTAGTCCAAATTTAAAAGAGCTATCCATGGTGCTGAAATTATTTTGGGATAGGGCTTTGGACAGACCATTTAAAGCTCAATACTAAAACTCACAGCAGATACATTGTCCCCCTAATGTGCAAACCACTAACTGCTATTGCCCTGAAGATCTCAAAACTCAGGTTCATAGGGGAGAAGACAGTATTTCAGAGACCTTGGATCCAAGCCATAGGGTATCTTATAAGTTATAGCCAGCACTTTTAACAGACCAGAAACTATTGAAGCTGTCACAACAAGAGAATCACATGCTTCTTGTAAATGGGCCCAGTCAACAATCTGTCCACAGCACTGTGGAGCAGATGAAGTTTCTCAGCATTTTTCAAAGGCAGCCCCATGTGGAGTAGTTCTGTCTCATGTTTATACAAAAAAAGTACAGTGTATTCTCATGAAATTTGTACTATCACAACAGTCCAGTATTCTTGCAACATCTTTCATATTTTTTCCATTTATTTTTCCAAATAGAACACACACATAAAAAGGTGTCCACAAATCTAGAAAACTTGTTTTGTGGCTGCAAGTTAGAGGTATAGTTCTTTGCTAATTTTGTTCTCAAAGCAATGACTAGTTTTAGCAATTTTCTTCCTTTAGCAGTTTCCAAAGATTATTTGCAGTTTGGGACTTACTCTTCACCAATTTACACATTTTTGTGAAGAAAATAGCACTATATTTTCTGTGCAGAAAATATTGTTTTCTGCATACATTGTTTTCTGCACACATGCAGAATCATATACTTTTTCTTCAGAATAAATTCTGAACGGAAAAGATTCACATCAGCCCTGGATTCTCCTTCTCAAGGTTTCCCAACTCTAGAGAAACATGTTTTCTGACCAATTTTCAAACATTTTTGAACACTCTTTTCATTCCTATTACAAATTCAAGAGGCTTGTGGTGGTGAAGGATCATTAATTTTTAAGTAACTAATTTGTCTTGTGTAATGGACATACCGTGAGAAACTGCCAAATTTCAAATGGGCAGAAGTCTTCATATGAACCTACCTGTTCCTGTTCAGTGCTATGTTCTGAGCATGGAAACCAGCACTGCAATCTGAGCCTCAGGACTGATGATTCAATTTCTGTTTGTTTGTTTGTTTGTTGGCAAGAATTTATTAAAGTCTACTTTTTTAATATTCAAGAAGGAAATAGACTTCTTTTTAAACTGAATGTAGGGGAAACTCAACTCAAACTGAAACTGATGGATCTGTGCATACAGGTCCAGAGTTTTAACTCTGCAACTCTTAAACATTCTGGTTTGAATTTCTGTCTGTTCCCGTTAGTCCCGAAATAAGGCTGCCATTCATTATTTTTTTTTCTGAGAGGCTCCTCATTTTTAATCTTACAGGCAAGCACTACATGGTTTCCTCCATGCCTGAAGCAGCTGTACCTGTTCAATTAGACAGGTAAAAATAGAGAAGAATTTAATTGCTGTAATTTTTTTAAAATAGCATTTACCAAGATATCATTTTTTTTCCACATTTGGAATGGAAAGAGACAGAGGATGCTTAAGGAGGAGGAGGAGGAGGAGGAGGAGGAGGAGGTTGAAATTGACTTTTAAAAGTCATCGTTTTAGTCTGTCTGTATTCAGCCATGTTGGTGCTGAACTAGTGCTGCCAGGATTCATCAATCAGGTACAACATGGCTCTCTTCCTGCTAGCTGCCTCACCATACCATTTCATGCTGACTACTGGCCAGTACAAAGGGAGGACATTTTTTTCCAGTTTGTTTTGAGAGATTTGCAAACTGCATCTTCAGGATGCTAAGAGCTTGAGATTTCAGACATTTATATGTGGGGAGAAATGAAACATTTCCGCATCCCTTCCTTCCCTCACACTCTCTTTCAGATGGAATTGGCATAGAAAGACAGAATACATTCTATGGAAATACGGCTGCCTATGAAGCTAGCAGCAGGTCCCTTTTCAAAAAAAAACCTATAAATAGTCCAATTGCCTATGTGCCTTGTGTGGTTTGCTCCAGTCTAGACCCTTCAGAGGCAGGACATGTTCCCATCCAGTTATGTCTCTCCAAGTATGTCACACCAGCTGCTAAGTGTATTGGTATCTCCTTTGGTCTGACATTCTGGAATTTATTTTATTTTGAATATTTCAGACAATTATTTCCAATGCTCTCATTCAATGGTTTATAATATCAAGATCTTCAGCAGGTCCTTGATCTATTGGATTGCGCCTTCATATTTCTTTTTAGCAGGTCTTCTGCTCCTCTGTTCAGTGATATAGCTGATTCTCCAATTTCTCCAAGGCCCAAACAACTTTAAGCTTGGACTTTATCACGTATGGTCTGTTACAACCAGTGTATTCTTGCTTACTGTCCATCTCTCGAGAAGACATCTTTGTGCTCAAATATGGAACAAGGGCATACTGTTGGATTACCAGTAGGACAGTGGAACCCACATTCACAGAGACAGTCTGGATTTTTGATTAGTAGGAATGCCCCACATTTGTTCTCTTCCTGCTGAGCTTTGCTGTGATCCTCAATGCAGCTGGAGAGAAAATGAGTCTTCCTAACCACGGTACATTGTTGTAAGCTGTGATAGCTGTAGTGTAAAGTATTTCGGTGTGACTTAGCTTCAAATGAGTAGATAAGACTCCTTAGCTTTACAAAAACCTGTTCTTTGTAGAGATGAAAACTGGCAGAAGTGGTTTGTTGATGTGAGTCAATACTGTGGCCTGAATTGTTGTGCTCCTCTTTGCCTTTTTGCCTTATGAAGATTGTTGCAGTGAGAACAAACATTTCAGAAATGACCAATACCTCACCATGTAAATCCTGGGATCAATTTCATAGTTTACACTTCCTTGTTGCTCAGTAAGTGAAGAAACTCTTGGGCTAAATTTCAAGCAGTAGTGATAGCTCTGTCAACTTGTTTCTGATCTATTCTACTGTACCTTGCCATGACCAGACCCTGATCACATCTCTCCAGTACCAATGTTCATGTTTATTAGTTGACACTTAAGAAAAGTTCCATCAGGGCTGTATGACAATCTGCCCTTGGTATTTTATCACAGCTGAACAGAGAAATGGGGTACCTCCACTACTCCTAATGTCTACTGCCTGAGAAACTTGCTTCAGTCTGTCTCATGGTAGGACTGACCCAATTTAATGTGCCCTTTCCAAATACAGAACCAGATCTTTTTATTCAGAATGCAATTTTTAATGCAATTTCATGTTTGTTTTTTCATTCAGAAGTAACTTCATTTCCAGAGAGTACATGTATATCAAATTTCAGCCTTAATTTGTTGCAGAAGAAATAAAAACATGAGCATGGACTGATTTGTGAGTTGCTGGTTGCAAATTTTAATCAACAACACACACATTTTAACTGCAGGATCTGTATATTTGCTTTGGTTTGGATAGTCTTAGCTTTGGTGCATCACAGTAACTCAGAATGGAAAATAAATTATTAAATACTATCTCTTTTGTTTGTTTATGAAAGTACATGTTATCTCACACTTGCTAGTATCTTAAAAAGATTTGTTTAAATGTACAGTACAGCCCTTTTTATTTGAAGCAGGTTCCACTGAGTTCAACTGTATCATTTTAAACACTTTTTCAAACACTTTCTAAGATTGTGTGTAGAACTGGAATTCTTTTAAAAATGAAAAACAATATGTTCTTTGGAAATACATACATACATATTAAATATTTGGCTTTGTAGATATTAACTTTTTCTGGGGAGCCCTTTGTTGGCAGCAGAAAAGTTCTCAGTAAATATGGGTAAAAGTGCATCACCGTATCTTTGGGGAAATACAAAAAATGTATACAATAGTGAAACTAAACATTAATAATGACTAATGCAAGAGAGTTGCTTATGAAGATGTGTCCAGTGAGTACATTATTAGAAATATTAGTAGGCACTTTTTAAAAATCCTTAATGTTCAAGACAAGCCGAAGTAGAAACAAGAGAAAGTAGAAGAAACTGAAAAGTATAGACTTGTCTATCTGTATAACAAACTGATAAGTTGCTCTTTGGACCTAAGCCTTTATATCTGGTTATTCTGTTTATAAAAGTGGTAGCAATTCATATATATCGTATCATGTTCCAACAGACATCTCATTATGTTCTGACAGGCCATTCATGTGGCCATCTGATTAAAGATCTGAACTGAACATTCCAGCTCACCACCCAAATTGATGTGCTGTGGCTGCTCTTTTTCAGCAGAACAAGAAGATACTGAGTTACTTTAAATAGTGAGTTTAGTTTCAGTTTCTGGTCAGTTTATGCATACAAGAATTTCCAGTAACTTTTCTACAGGTAAAGTGGGGTTGCTGGTGGCTTCCATATCAGTTGGGTGGTGAATTCACACCAGGGTTTGTTTCATGCTTTAAATAAGCTATCCAAGGTGCCGAACATATTTGGAGGATGGGGTCCAGCACCTTGATCAACTCCTTTAAAGTTCAGAATAAAAGCTGGAGGAGATTCACTACCCCCTGACATGAAAGCCACCAGTTGTTGCTGATAACAAGCAAGCAAGTGAACAAACAACTTGTTTGCAAACCCATCCAGCAGTTTCTTGGTACAAATTTCACTGAATTGATGAGAGGTTATTGTGGTGTTCAATATGACTGTTATCCACTCCAATGGGCCGTATGAAGGAGAACTTCAGGTTTTTAAGGTCTTTTCATCTTGTTCAGTATATCCATGTCATACAAAGCCTGTCTTTTTGTTTTTGTCTGTCTCTTTGGAGACAACACTTTGGCCTAAATCCAGTTAGTAAAGTAGGACCAATGGATCAGTTGTTTAATGGTAAATCAACATTTACATAAATCTAATTGATTCAATGGGTCTAACTGAGCTGGATTAACCACTAGATTGAGGTCTTTAATCATGGTATAGGAAACCTATGTCTCTTTGGATGATGTTGAACCCTAATGCTGTTGCTGAACTCTGTCAGTTGCAACTAAGATAATTAATGGTTAATAATCAAAGGGGCGTACTTCTAATTGGAAAAGCAGCGAGTGAAGGACATACTTGATTTTTAAGATTGTTTTAGAGATGAGCAGATTCCTCCCTTCCATTCTATGGGTCATTCTGCTCTAGGGCCTTTTCGCACCTTACCTTTTCACGGAGGTGGGGGGAGGCGCTTGGGCAGGAAGCCTCAGCAGGAACGCTGCTGCTTCCCTGCTGCTTCAGTTCTGCAGCAGCTTCCTGGTCGTGCGAGTGCTGCGCAAATGCCCTGCCCCTTCCTATCGCAGTGCAACCTGGGAATTGCAGGCTAGCGCTGAGGCAGGAAGTGCAACCGGCCCAGCTCATGATGCACTGCACACCAGGTAAGCACGCATGGGTCCCGGAAGCATTGCGCTACTGTGCACCATTTTTGGCTTTAAGCCAAAAATGAAAAGGTGCATGCGCGGTCTGCATAAGGCCCTTGAGCGTTGCATAAATGGAAGTGCATCATGCAGACTGCTCCTCCCATTTATGCGACACTCAAGGGGCCCTCTTGCTTTAGAAACAGCATGCGAAAAGGGAGAATCATGAAATTTAATTACAACTTTCAGTTCCCTCTGCTTTATCTGTGTCTTCTGCCCTGCTGTGTCATCCAATGAACACACCATGTATTCATTTGATAATAACTTTAAGTTGAAAAAACACAATCTTGATAAGAAAGAATGAATATTGTACCAATATTCCTTCTGTACATTAGTATTACACTAATGTGTTCATGTACTCTTGCACATTGGTGAAACCTCATGCACACCAAGAGACTATATACTGGGTATTCCATCAAAGAATACATTTGTATGGAAAATGTATTGCTGTATGTATGTAGGAAGACACAAATGAACTGAATGAACTGAAGAAGGAAAAGGTTGTGGGAAACTAAACATGCACAAGAATATGTAAAACACTAAATATAAATAAATATTTATATTTATATTGATAATATAAATAAATAAATAAATAAATAAATAAATAAATAAGAAAGAAATGAAAAACTAGAGCATGGAAGTAATGAATTCCAAATAATGTACAGTGGGACCCCCCCCATGGATACCAAAATTCATGGATGCTCAATCTCATTATGTACAATGGATGTTTTATTTTTTATTTTTTTGGGGGGGAGATATTTTCAAGCTATGGTTTTTTGAATACGTGGATATAGAATCCACAGATATGGAGGGCCGAATGTAGTTATTTTGTACTGGATATCTTCTTACACAGTGTCTACGAATGTACTTCAGCTCACATAAACCCCATTTATGCCCATATCAGTCACCAAAAGGCTTCTGGCTATGACACCACTTTTTTAGGGATCTAAACTGTGGAGTGAAGAGGTAGCATATTTATCCCAATTTTATCTCCTCATGCTATTATTTTGAATGCCAGAATAGAGTTCAGGTAATCTGTAATTCCCAAATGTCATTTGCATCAAGAGAAAGTTCCAGAGGAATCTCTAATTTTAGTTGTAGTTTAGTAACAAAAAAATTGATGTCTTCTTTTTCTATTTATTAATCTCAGTGTATAATAACAGTACTCGTATACTGCACACATTCGGACATTCTTGAACTATTTACAATTAGACTGAACAGCAGCTTCTGTTTATTCAGTTGCAATGGTATGTCAAAAAGTGCATATATTACATTTTTTTAAAATATGCACATTTTAAAAATATAATCATTTCATTGAATCACCACTTAAAGGTTGATGATTCATCAATGAAAAAAGAAAGATTAACAGTTGCACTAACTATTCACCTATTAATATTTTAGAGACCTGATATAAATGAACACAGACATTTACATTCTGACTCTAAAGTTGTATGCTTGGGCCAGGCTTTGTTCCGTTTGATTTAAAAATTCACCTGATGCCCCTGACAACTTTGTTTCACTTAGAGCCAGACACGCAGATATGTAGGGCCAGAGACACACAGAAATGTTGTTTGCTTCATCATTGTGATTGGGCTTCCTTATGGCCTTCTTTAATTAGTTTAATTATTTGGTACTTCCATTTGCAACCATTCCAAATCAATGCCATCCCGATTTGTGACACAAATTCCAGCGGTACAGGTGTAGCTGCTAGCAAGCTGCCAAACACTAGGAAACTCATGTCTTACACATGGAAGGGGTGAATACCATTCAGCCAAACTGTCAGTTTGAAACAGCCAAGAGGAAGGAGATCAAAGCCAAGAGCTGGAACTTCTCGTCTCCAGATTAAAGTCTTTATGGCTTGAACTCCTAATGCTATTAAAGGGAACCAGGACACAGAGCACAGTGCAGTACTAGCTACAAAGTTCTTCTAATTTCGCTGAAGTCCTGCTGCATTTTGGCCAATGTAAGCCTTCTGAGCATTTCAAGATGTGCTGTTTCCTCTGAGGCCTAGTTGGCTACTCCCTGGAAATTATGCAGAACTAATACCTTCAGAGATACATTTCTGTTTGCGTGCATATTTATATAACTTATCGCCTCTGGAGAGATAATTTTGATTCCCTCCTAGGTTCCACAAAGTCTTTTAATAGAACTCGAAGCAATAAAACCTGAAATTCTAGCATCTCCAGACATGAAAAGTCTCTTTATGTTGCGTTTGGTGTCTCTCCTTTCTTGCAGTGACCTCTGCACGGTGGTGTATAAATCTATTATTCCAGTCACTGGGGAATTCTTTTAAAGCTTCCTCTCCCTCTCTGTCTCTCTTCTTTGTCAGGAATAAGAGATCGTTCATCTTTAACTAGGCCACATAGAAATTATGATTCTGCAGCAGTGTATATTTAATTAGAGTAATCTCACTTGAATTTAATTACCTAATGAATTATTTGTTTAAAAGGTAAAAAGCCTTGTTTGCCAAGTACAGTGCAACACACTGATAAGAACATTATTTGTAAGAACATTATTTTCTAGAAAAATCATTTTATGGTTCTGTGTGTGTGTGTGTGTATATGTATATGTGTATATATGTATCACATACGTACACACATATTTACATACATACATATATACATACATACAAACACATACATATACATACATACACACATGCACATACATACATATACAAATATACATAAACACACACACATAAATACTCACTCTTTGGTTATCTTAACCGCAAAAAAGGCAAGAAGATTTCCAATCGTTTAAGAATGAATTCTTCTCTTCTCTTCTCTTCTCTTCTCTTCTCTTCTCTTCTCTTCTCTTCTCTTCTCTTCTTTTCGGGGGGGGGGTGGTTTGGACCCTGGATAGTAAGCCTATATATGGAGGAAAAGGAGATTAACTTATTTCAGATCTGTTCTTTCTTTTCCAGGTGACTTTCAAGAAGTTTCTCCATACTATTACTGTTGTGTGCCCGCATTTCATTTCTGACTCGTGGTGACCCTAAGGCAACCCCAACATAGAATTTTCTTGGCAAGATTTGTTGAGAGGGAAATTGCCTTTGCTGTCTTCTGAGGCTGAGGGAGTGTGACTTGCTCTAGGTTATCCAATGGGTTTCATTGGCTGACAAGGATTGAAATCTTGGTCCCTAGAGTCACAGTCCAACACTGAAACCAGTAGCACCACACTGGTTCTCTCTCCATACTACAGCTCAGTCATTAAATTTACTGGGTTTATCCTGGATTATCCTGGAAGGCTTAGAGAGGCTTCTGATCTGAGGGTCTCCTGATATTGTTTGACTTCAGGCTCCCAGAAACCCCACCAGACTAATCAACAGTCAGAAATTCTGTTAGTCGTAATCTAACAATATCTATGGACACTCATGCTGGGATAGAGTGCTCTAGAACACCAAAGACATATCTTGAAGAAGAAAATTCATTTTCCCTTTCAAATAAAAGCAGCATAGCATGAGGAAACCTTTAATTCCTCCCAGATACAATCAAGTTCAGTGTCGACTAATGACTACCCCCTCTCTCTATAGATAGATAGATAGATAGATAGATAGATAGATAGATAGATAGATAGATAGATAGACAGACAGATAGATAGACAGATAGATAGATAAGATACCTTATATTGCATCAGATCATTGGTCTATCTAGTCCAATACTGTCACCTCTGGCTAGCAGCAGCTTTTCAGCTTTGTAGACAGGATTCTTGTCTTACCTGACTTGGAGCTTCCTGATCTGCCATCCAAATACCAACCAGGTATTTGGTTGGTTGTTACCAGCCCACACAATCCCCAGATTTGTTATTGCTTAATTGTCAAAATATGATTTAATTGGCAAAATACATTAATTGGCTTGAATATAAAGTGGACCCTGAAGCAACTGTAAGGCCAGGCTGGATAGAGAAAAAACACTGGCTGAACATGTGTTCTGCAAAGTAGGCCAGAAGATCCCCTCTAGGCATAGCCAAGGTCATTTTCAGGCTAATCACCAGGAAACTCCAGAGATAATAGGCTTAAACTGAAGCTGTAACATATCTGACACCACACAATAGTCAAGGGAAGTTCCCTCAAAAACTTTTATTCCTAGCATCTGGACATTTCCCTGCATTGTTCCTTTACCTCTCCGTCATTACAGAGCTATTACGACAGCCATTAACTTTTTGTCACCTAACACTAAGACCATTAACTGTGTTCAGGCCTCATTTTTCACATTGCAACTTCCATAGTTTGCTTGGCCAGAGAGCCATTCACACCCTTGTCCTCCAGGCAGGTTTTGAGTATAAAAACTCTCTGTTTTTGGCAGTCAGATGCGGTATCTCAATTGCTGAATGCCATGCTGTCATTTTGATTTCCAAATGAGTACTGTTGTTAAGTGCAAGTCTAAGCCACATCATTGCTCTCTTCGCTGCTCTCCAGATTGGTAATTATTGCTCATTCCCTAAAACTCTTATCAACAACTTTTCTCCCTTTATCCTTTGGTTAATTCTCATGCAATGTGTGAGTGCTTGAATCTTTTGTGTGCATGATTAATAAAACACACTTATTTTGGACTCTTTGGCTGATTCTTTCCTACAAGGACCCTGTAAACATTGGTGGAACATCTTGTTAGACTAATCCCCTCTCACAGGCCTCCTAATTGAGCTAATTAATACCCCACTGTCACGTGGAGGTATTGGCGTCATGGGTGGACCCCTGAGTCACCCTCGTTTTGGGGTAACACTGTTTAGCTTCTAAAATCAGAGAAGAGATGGTATTCAGCACAGTATGGAGAAACCATCTGAGCTAAATTACATAATGTCATCCACACAGTGATTCTCCTTGCTTGGGGCACATGTTTCCAATCTTTCTCTCCTTTGCTTTAGGTTTCTTTCTAGGAAAGAAGAATGACAGAAATTGGTCTTTTCTTTGAATCAATTTCCAAAGTTATATCATAACAAATATAGGGCAAGGAACATGCATACAATTTGGGGTTTTGGAGGGAAAAGGTGCAATATTAGTCTCATGAACACCATCACCACCATCTTCTATAGTAGTGTTGACCCTGGCTTAAATGCTGTGGGGTGACACTTTGTATAAGCTTATATCAAAGGAAAGATTTTCTCCTCTTACAAGTTAATCTCAAATATGAGTTAGTTGCACATTGTGTGGAGCCTGTGTGAATGAAACCAGCCTTTCTTTTTCACTTTTGTTTGCACATACCCCAGTGAACTAGCTCCTGCCTCAGTCTGGGTGCAAGATCTGTACACTTCACATCGGGTAGGGATGAGTAAGAATTTTATTGCAGTTTGTTTCCCACAAGAAATTACCGAAATCGACACATCACTTTGCATTTGGGATAGAAAGTATCAAAGATTTTAAAACACTCAGATGTGGAAGAAACTGAAAATAACACATTCATCCAGCCATGCCTAAGACTTCGAGTTCTAAATTCTTAATAGTCTGGAGCTGAATTCTTGTTTATTCAACAATGTTGTGGTAATCACTTTTTTTTTTAAAGGAGGCACCTCATTTTAGAAAACAACCAGGTACCATATGGTCTTCCTCATGTTGGAAATAGCTACCTTTCCTGAATCTGGCCAGTCATGAGGAAACAGAATTTCATAGTCTTTTTCCATATTTATCACAGTTTCCTTTTTTTTTTTAAATTGTTGTTGTTCATGTTCAGGATGGAAAGAACTTCAGATTTTAAAAATGTGGAAACATCAAAACTGTCAGACTCCCTCATCTACCATCTAGTTCAATATTTCTCCAGCTCATGAGTATGGATAGATGTTTATTGGATCTCAAAATAAATTATAGGCTGGGACCTGGGTTGATGGTATGTGATGTGTGTTTGTGTCACAATATGTGAAACGAGAAAACAAGGTGTGCTCTGGCTTCAAATTCTGCATTATGAGCAAGGTGTTGTGGTGCACTTTTTTTGTGTTTGCATGGAAAGACAACAATCTGTTATATGTGTGTACCTAGAGCTTTGAAAAGTTCCTTTTTTATTACAACTCCTAGAATCCCATAGCTATTACTTCCTATGTGGACTGGGGTGGCCTGGAAGTTGTAGTCCAAAACAGTGAACTCTGGTTGCAGAAGATGAGAGAGAGAGAGAGAGAGAGAGGTCTTGCTTTACTGTAAATATTTAACTTGGTTGCAGATTGAAGAAATAGGCCTCTTACAATCTAGCTCACAGTCTGATTAAAACTTTCATCTGACTTCAAGCCAAGGTCTTCTGCTTTGTCATGTTATCCCAGATCCCACTATTAACTAGGCTTTATAGAATGTTCTCTGTAGCCATGATTTAGTCTTCCTTAGTTACTTTAAAGGCCATAGCAATAAAAACAAAAGATGACCAGCACCTGACCTTGACCCTTTTGTCACATCCTGCCCAGCGTTGCTCCTTTTATCTCCAAAATACAATGCAGATAGTTCTCATGGCTGGTATGTTTCCAAGGGACACTTGCAATGGGGCTATTGTAGGTGCAATCCACCACCACTGGAATCAATGAAGACTTTCCCTATTCACTTGAGAGAGGTGCATTTTATCCTCGCTGATACTTGGCAACAGTCTGGTTCGTCATGACCTAAGCACCACCTGCCACTTTTCTGTTACAAGTATCCATTTTTATTTCATTTTATATTATTAACTTTTATTCCTTAGATCACTTGATAATATTTCTTACTGTTATCATTAAGGCTTTCTTGAAGGATTAAAATTATAGATTTATCCCCGGGGAACACATTACATCAGTGTCTGCACTGGTTCTTGTCTTTTCCAGAAACACTTTATGAAAGTAGTTATTATCTGTAAAGCCCTCAGCAACCTATGGTAAAACTCCACTCTAATAGGATCATGGGAGCTCCCAAACTCATATTTGACTTGTAGTGCTAATTTAGAGGTTGAAAAGGGATATTTGCAGAGAAGAAAAGGTGGGTGGGGGAGGATTTCCATCCTTCTCACACTTAAGAGTTCTTCACAACTCCACACTCCACAACTCCTCTCTGCAGCATCTTTCTCCCTTTCCTCCAAGCTGACCTCTGAGAGTGGGAATAAGCCTGGTCTTGTGGAGGACGGGGAGGGAGTAGAGGAGGAAGAATGCAAGAGTGATTCAGCCAATGGGAGAAGAGTAAAACAATCCTGTCAGCCACTGATTCATCCATACAAATGCCTCTCACCTACTCTCACCCTTAACTTAGCAAATGCAGATTTAGGAGTCCATGCTATTTCATCTACTATATAAAAGTGAATGTTTGTCTGTGCATTTGTCTGTTTGTCTGCGCTGGGCAGGAGAAGACTCCATACGATTGGCTGAGTGAGGTGAGAAGACCTCATAGGGCTGACTGGCTGTGAAGATTCCATGGAATCCTGGGTAGTTTAGGGAGGGGCCTTTAGAATTCTCAGCCAGAGAGCTCTTGAGTTTCAAGCCGGTTGTTATGGAGATGAGGTCTACCATCAATAAGGATGCCAGAAAACATTTGGGAGGTATATGTGTTACCCTGTTCTCTGGGGGTTCTCTGGAGGGGCGCTCAAATAACCAAAACACAACACAACTTTGGGGAAAATTAACTGGAGCACTCACTAAAGCTAGCAAGAGGCAGGGTAACGTAGCAGGATCTTGCAACCCAGCATCTACGGGGACAGGTCAGTCAAGCAGTCAGACAATTTTAAAATAGCAAAAACAATGTTTTATTGAAAGACAAACAAACAGTAAAGACACCACAATCACACACACCTAACGGAAGAATTGGAAATAGGGATTTTTCGGGGGAAATGGGTGATACGACACCTTTCTCGTAGTCCTGAAGAAGTTGAAGATTGAGTTTGTTGGGGTGCAGGAAAGAAAGCTCAGTGCGGTTCGCTGAGGGGAACTCGCCAGACAAAACGGCAGCAAGGCGGTCTGGAACTTGGGAGCGATCCAAGGTGGTCTCAGAATCGGGCAGGGGGGTTATATAGGGTGAATTGTGACTGCAGGCCATGCCTTACTCGGTGAGAACAATGAGAGTTTGGAGCGGGACAAGGCTTTGGTAAAGATCAAGTTTAACATGATTGGCTTAGCACTGAATCAACAATAGTGTAGCCAGTACGCAAATGCATAGTACTTAGTCCGGCTTTGTAAAACTATCAGCTCAGAGCCAGGCGCCTTTGTTAGTGTTGCACTTAAGCAAAAGGGTGTTTGCAGGAGAGGTCCCTGAAGCAACGGAGTGGCTCTGTTCTGCCTGCCTAGGTGGAGAATGGAATGTCCAACAATTACCGGCCGTGCCTGTTTACGTGCTTTTCCGGAGGCCTCGCAAACACGTGGAGCGGGGTGGCAGAGGAAGGCCGAATGGCTCGATATAAAAAGTGATATCGAGTGCTATCACCGGGTAGGCCTGGGCAGAAGTAACATATGCAAGAAAAATTAAAGTGACATACACAACATAGTTACAAGGACTTCTCGCCTCACACAGTAGATTGTATGAGTTCTATATGTGAAGAATCTTAGAGTTGAAATTCAAAACAAAAAATGCTTCCAGAAAAACATAAAGCCACTGCACAAATTCAACAGAAAGCAAAAAAAATCAAAAGCCAGTACAACAATGTCACCAGAGAATATAGATTGGACTGGGGACTTTGGGGAAAAGTTACAGGTACTGGAATAGGCCGGTTGCTATGGAGAGAGAAGCTGACAAGAGTGAGAGGTAAACCATCAGCACTGCCAATTGGAGAATCCACCATATGGAAGACAGGGAGACTTCCCACACTGCCAGTATTGCTCATGTACTTTGGTGGTGGTGGGGAAGCAATGAATAGGGCTTTCGGAAGGGTGGCACTCTAATCCTGAAGGCAGCAGATTACTTCAAGAGCACCCAAGCTTGATGTCTTGAGGTCTATATAAGCTGTCCAAAATTATTCTCTGGATGAATTTGCAGGCAGATGACACTCAATGCCAAGATACGTCCAATAGAAATGTAAATAGGGAGTAAGGATAGATAAGGATATAAATCTTCCCTTACTTAATTCTCACATAGAACAAGAATAGCAGCAGAAAAAAAATGCTTTCCTCATTGGAAAAAATCATGAAAGATTTGTGCACTTCTCTCTCTCTCTCTCTTTCTGTGTGTGTGTGTGTGTGTGTATTTTCACATTTCTGGATTTTTTTGTGAAAATTTCATAAAGTATTTTTTTAACATTTTTTTTTCACACAGTTTTTTTGTGCAAAATATAACAAATCCAGTTTAGACACTGGTCTTGTTAACCTCACTTGGGCTAGAAATATCTTATGATAGGTTTTTTTTTCATCCTGAAATGGTATCCTGATGGGGAAAAAAAACCTCCTCAGAAATAGGTAAATATCTGAATATTCTTTGTATCCCTTATAGGGAATTTAAGGCTGCAATATATATATTTGGGAGGAAGGGAGGTAACTATTTTCTACCTAGGCACAAATAGGTATCTAGATGCATCTTATGCAACACTTGTATTGTAGCAATGGCATGTATTTATCAGAAGAGAGGGCAAATACCCCTTTCCTTGGAGATCTGCCATAGAACCTTGTGAGGTAGTCTTTGGAGCAGAGCACATTAAATCAAGCATGTACTTTTTTTATGGTGGAACATGGTACATGGCGCGTGAGATATAACTGAGAAGCTGGATGCGCCATGAAGGAAAAGGGGGATTCCTGTGATTTGTCAGACAGGGACTCATGATACGTATGGCATCCTCTTTGAGTTCTAAATGTGGCACAATCATAGAAGGACCATAACTCCAGAGGGCATATCTCAACACTTAAAAGAGTAGACATGGAGACACAAACTGGCATTGCACTATCTTTGAGATCAGGGCCAGGTTAGACTTCTTCTTATTAGATACCATAAAAAAGTTGCTTGTGTACCTATTCTTTTAAGTAGATTTCCTTTGTAATTCAGTAAAGCTGTGACAGCCCTAGTTTGTTCAGTAACAACAGCTTCTTTATATCAGGCTATGGCCATAATACCAGGAAAACCAATTATTGTTATTTCTTGCTACTATTAAACAGCAATGATCTGAAGGGTGCATTTTTGATGGCTGCATCCCACTTGCGGACTTGCTCATGCTACAGACTCACTGGTCCAAATGAATTGCAAAATGTAATTTAAAGCGGTGCCATAAATGTAACACAATTCTGTCCAGTTTTTAAAAAAATTCTTAGTTATTTTCCTCAACCCTTTGAGATGGGGGAAGCAACACTGACACACGTGTACTTTAATAAGGCATAGTTTTTGTAGCTGTTGTGCACCTTCAAGTCATTTCCATTCGACAACCCTAAAGTGAACCTATCATAGGGTTTTCTAGGGCTGAGATGTGTGTGTGATGCGCCCAAGGTCACTTAGTAGCTTTCTATGGTGAAGTGGGGAATGGAATCTGGTCTCTAGAGTTGTAGTCCAGTGCTCAAACCACTACACCACTGTGGCTCTAAAACATTGTTACAAGGCTGTTAAGACAATAACTTGTTTATTTAAAATAATACTGACTTCAATCCAGTTGAAGGTTGAGAAGACTAAGGCCATGTGCATCTTACATGCAGAGGAATGCACAAAACACTGACAGTTGCCTTTTGCAGCTTAGTGGGATGTAATTTAGAGAGGAAGAAGAGGACAACTGTGTGTTTCTCTGTGTGTGTGCACTTAATCTTTCCCCTCCTCCTTCTGCAATTCCCTTCAAGCAGCCTTCCTTCTAGGTGCATGTGTACAGCCATAAACTATTATATGTCCATCTTCAATATGGGATCTGCTTTTAATATTTTTATTATATTACCTGTTGAACACCTTGCTATTTCTTTTCTTTCTGTCTGTATCTATCCTACAGACTTAAATTAATTTAATAGTTATTTTATCTTCCTGGGTATCCTGGGAGCTGTAGTTCTGGTAGGAGTACCTGAATTTCTAACTGAGGCCCTTTCCGCACCAGGAAGTCAAAATGGGCCAAGGCGTCCTGTCACGGAGGTCCTCCACACCTTGGATCGGACTAGATTTGGACTATTTACCTTAGTTCCGCACCTTAGTCTGATCCAAGATGCCCCCAAGTGGTCCTCCAGCACGCTAAATGAAGACCAGAAAAATCCGGTCTTTCAATCTTCTGGAGCGCGCCATTGCGTTCCTCCTCACTTGTGCAGATGTGCAGGGTCACGCCAATGTGAGCCTGTGATCAGTGGAGGATGGGCTGTGGGCGTGGCCAGCAGCATCAGTTGGTCCGGACCCATGAAGAACCAGAAGCCACCATTTTCAGCCTGAGCAGAGCGGATCTACAGACCTTGCACTGCTCCAATTTGCCCTGGACCAAACGGAAGAGCCCTGCAGAAGGGCTTAAGGGAGAGTCCGCGTGGCTTCGAGCTAAGAGGAAGCAGTGAGTAACGGCATGGAGCGATTCACTCGCCTCGTGCGGAAAGGGCCTGAATTATAAGTACCTACATAAACATATTGTTACTGCAGTTTAGGCCTACTTGGAGATACCCCCAGATATCGTTTTGATATCATAATTTGGCTCTCTTCCACCACCCCTCTCCACATGTTTGAGAGGCCCCCGGACAAGCACAGAACTAGGCTCGGCCACTAATTGCTGAATATTCCATTCTCCACCCAGGCAGGCCAGAAATAGCCAGATTCTTGCTTTAGGAGACCTCTCTGCAAACACCCTCATTATGTATGCACGCTGTTTACAAAGGACTCCCTGCCCCGAGCAGGCAACCTGGCAAGCTGAATACTCAACTGCCAAGCACTAAGCATTTGCATACTGGCTAACTGTGATAATGGGGCTTCCCATTATCTAGACTTAGCTAAAGGGGGACACTTCCCTCTTCAGGTAAACCAAGGGTTAATAAGGTGTTGGGATTAGATTACATTTTAGTGTGGGTCAGCATCATAGGTCATGTGGGTCAGCACTGACCAATCAAAAGGTAAGAGGTGAGCATCTTCAGGATGCTTCGAGATACTTCCAAGGAGAAGTTATAAAACTTCTTGGAAGGCCATGTGGCAGAGAGGTAACAAAGGTATAACAAAGAAGAACAACCCAGGAACCTCCTGGAGGGGGGTTCTGTGCCAGTAGCAGGCTGTAGGCCTAGCCTCGCCTCCTGGCTTCTTCCTCATAGAACATCTAAGCCTAGGAACATCTGTGAGTACTAGAAATAGTTATCTAGTCGCGTTAGGGACTTTTCTGTTATTTTGGAGCTGGCTGATCTAAAGAATGTATCTGTGCTTTTATATCTCTTCTTTTGTAACTACTTGTAACTAAGCATGCCTGGGAAGGGGGAGCCTCCCATGTGTGTTATCTGCCTTGTTCATGTGCATGCCTTTAATAAATACTTTCTGTAAAACCCTGTTTCTCTCCTTCCCACGCCAATACTAGATAGACTGGGGGAAAAGGAAGATCCTTAAGCTTAGGGATTGACATGTACTGGACAGCATCCCATTGTGCTGTCCAAGTGTTCACAATTCAATGGGTGGTGGCAGCAAAGATTAATTAACAGCTAAAATTAATAACAGGCTGGAATATACATCTCCAGTATCACATGGTGACATTCCCAGCCTCACACTAACTCTTTCTCAATTTGGACTTAACTCAATCATGCTAAATTCTGACCTTTCCACAGCTTTGTCCCACTCCTAAATCGCATTGTTTTCCCCAAGTATGGCATAGCCTGCAGTCACATTTCCCTCTATAAAAACCCCTGATTCTGAGACCTTCCTCGGATTGCTCCCGAGTTCAAGACCGCCTTGCTGCCACTTTGCTTGGCGAGCTTCCCCTCAGCTCCACGTGCTGAGATACATCGCACCCCAGCTCTGCTCTCTATCTTCTTTCTGGGCTCCAGGAACAGGTTCCGTATCACCCAAATCTACTATCCCTCTGAAAATCCCGTTATCATACTCACCACTTTATTTTCCTTAGTTATCTCTGTGTGTGCGTTGCTTACATTGTGTGCCTGTATTTAATAAAGATCATTCATTATTTCCAACACTGTTTGCTTCTTGACTTGGCCTGACCCCGTAAACATTGGGTTACAAGTTCCTGCTGCATTCCCTGCCTCTCGTAGTGCTAACCAGTGCTCTTGACTAATTTCCCCATTTTGCGTAATTGTAAGGTTATTTAGGTGTCCCTTCCGGGACCCCCAGTAAACAGGGTAACAATATGATCTCCAGGAAACAAAGAGGGCAGGTAAACTAGCCAAAATTTCACAGATGGAAACTAGGACACATGTGGCCAAGCAGCATCAGATGGTGATTAAGATGGAAAAAAAATATTAATGAGGAGGGACACACATAGGCTCCGAGAGGCTGCAGCAGTTTGCTTTTGCCTGAGCCTACTGGGAATGATAGAATTCTACCTCTCCTCTTCTCTCTCCCCTGCTGAGTTAATTGAGTGTGAATTTCTTTCTCACTTTGAACTCAGTTTTCAGAAGAAGTAAGCTAAGGAGAAAGTGGGAAGAAAAAAGACAAGCTGGGACATTTAAAAGCAACTGAAAAAGTAGGATAACAGAGAACTAGTCTGGACTATCTCTGCCAAAGCAGGACAGCTGGAAGGTATGCCTTTGGCCGACTGGAAAGAATAGAAACCAGCTGAATTCATTTGTAGTGTGGATTTGCCCCTTTATTTCTCTCTTTCTTATATACTGTTTCTTTATCTACATCTCCTAATTCTTACTTCCTCCTCTTACAATAGCTGCAGTTAGTGGGGAAATTGCGCGTGTGGCTTCTTTGATCCATTCTAGTTCAATTTATCTTGGGTTGGATTATGGCTTAGTAAATGAACAGCAGAAGATATATCAGCCATCCAGATTTTTACTTGAATATGATTATGTTATTTTCACTTTCTGTTTTTGTTCCTCATGCATCCACTCCATGGAGGGCAGCTCTATTATTAGACAGAATGAGTTGACTACCTCCAGAAACAGATTTTGATTGTGCCTTGAAAACACAGAAAAATGTTCACTATTTAATTATCAGAGTATTTTTGCTTCCAGGGACGGAGGAGATTTTGCTGGGATGTTCTTTCTCATTTGCCATAATATGAGTGCTATGCATCTTGATGTGAGTGGGTGGAGCCTGCTATTTGCTGCTCACTCTCAGACAGTAACGTATCTTCGGCCAGCCCTGACTCTCTGCCTTTGTTTTGCCTTCTTTTCAGGGTTTATAAATTTGTATCTTGCATTCCTACCAAAGAACTTTATAGTAGTAATGCAAGTAAATATAACAAAAGACAATAAAGCAGCAGGTGCGAGATTTCTGGGAGTTGTAGTGCCAAACAGTAACTTTTCCCAGCTCTGATCTGCTACAAAAAACACAGCGGAATGTCAAGGACTTACATCATAGTGCAGCTGTGCTCCCTCTTCCATTAACACAGTTGTAGTTTGAAACAAATGAGCCTTTCCAGATTGCAAAGTTAATGTTTCACCTTGTTGGGTGTTTTAGCAGTTTGCTAGACAGAAGAGAGGAAACAAGTGGTATGAGATGGGCATGTGAACTGTCTAATACACGGGACAGTTGCAGCGTAACCTGTTTCCTCCACAGACAAGTCAGCAATGGGCATGGAAAATATTACAGCAGAATGTAAAATCCAAGTGGTGTTTGCTGAAAAGTTCCAGAAGAGGGCAAAGAGTAAAATCATTACATTTATATATTTTAAAGAGAGTTTCCTCCCAAAACGTGATTTGAATTTCAACATATTGCTTTCACATGCCTTCTGCCAATGCAGAGCTATGCCACTTCTGGTCTACCAAGGCAATGCTATACAATCAGGAAACAGAACTATTTAGTATTTATTATTATTTAAAAAACTTTTTTTTTGTAAATACGTATAATATAAAATGATTTAACAACACACAATAGGATGGTACATCATTACAAAGTTATAGGATAATTTTTCTGGCTTTGTAAAAAGAAAATGGGGGAAGAGGATGTTTATTTCAAGTTTGTTGTTAACCAAAGTCATTTCTCCAGATAGATCACATGAGACAGGAGGATGCAAAAGGTCTTTTATCTAATGATTTGCATAGTGTATCAAATCAAGCCATATATCTGCAAATGGGTCAGAGTTTGAGTCTTTGTATGTCCACTGTTGTTGATTTTGTGTGTGTGTTAATTTTTGTGGAAGTGCTAGGTCCATGACATGGTGGTACTAATGCCGTTTCCACACTAGATGGTTATAGTGCTATTATTCTGCTTTCAACGTCCTATTGAATCCTAGGGTTTGCAGTTTAGGGAGGGGCCTTTGCAAACCCCAGGATTTAATAGGAAGCTGAAAGTGAAATAATAGCACTATAACCATCTAGTGCAGTAATGGCCTAAATGTTTAAACACAAGGAGGTGCCTACTTCTCAGTGTGTTGGTTCTTTCCTCCCTGGCAGCCAATAAAAGAAATGTAACAAGGTTCTTATTGAGCACATATTGATTTTGATTTTAGATTTTTTTAAATAGCAAGGTCAGTAACTGTACATTATTTCAGACTGTATTTAGCTTCAAAAGTCACTGCTTTTGCAGATTTGATGGCACTCCCATGACATCTATTGTAGGTGCCTATATTTCCACTTCCTTTCCAACAAAATTATTTTTTTTAAAGCAACACAATCATTAAGCAGAGTAAAGCAGTTCCCAGAGATTTCAAGTGGTATGCAAGGGCAGCATATCATTAGTTATTTAATTCATTATTGTTTCATTTCGACTGTTGGGCATGAAGAGAGGGGCCTGTGATTTTCTGCATTTTGTGTGAAGATAACGTACTTTGCTTTGGCTGATATGTACCTTGACTTGGACAGTAAAGTCAGCTCAGGCAGCAAAACATCTTGTACCAGCCCAGTTACAGAACAACCCATGAATTTTCCCATTTTGAATCACTAGTGAAGAGTATCTGTTATGAACCATGAAGCCTTGGTTTTAATTTTATAGATATAGGACCAAACCATATGCTACTTTAGTGGTTGGATTAGCCATCACATCAGGTAGGTAGTGTTCATAGAGGTTTTTATTAGGATCACAATACACAGAGAGGTTTAATCCATTCTCTCCAGTTATGACTACAATTATCTCCCCTCCAGAAACTAACATTAAAGAATATTAGGGAAGCTCTGTTTGGTGCCAGTTCTTTAAAAACTCAGCCATGATTACTAATCATATCATTTAAATTATACCTTGTTTGTTCATCTTCAAGCAATCTTAAGGAAGTCACATCAGTGATGAATAATCATAAACCGGGCCTATTTTATGCTGTTGTTCTGAGTTCTAAAGCAACAGTACATATAAATGCTTGAACACCTGATAAGTATAATTAGCATTAACTAACATTACTTCTTTGACATAAGCTTTGGTACTGTTACCCAGTATGTTGGGGGTCCCAGGAGGGGCGCCCAAATAACCAAATAAATACACAAGTTGGGGGAATTAAGCTTGAGCGCTCTCTTAAGCTAACGAGAGGCAGGGTAACTTCAGCTAGGATCTTTTACCCTATGTCTATGGCTTCAAGTCAGAGAGCATAGCCAGACAAGTTTTAAAGTAACAAAAATAACAGTTTTATTGAGAGATAAACAGCAAATAAGATGACACACACACTAGCTAACTTGAAAATAGAAATGGAGAGGTTTGGGGAGTGGGTAATACGACACCTGGTCTCGTAGTTCTGGAGAGAAGAGGAAGTTGCAGGGAAGAAAGCTCAGCGCGGTTTGCTGAGGGAGGCTCACTGGACAAACTGACAGCAAGGCTGGATGAAACTCAGGAGCAATCCCCAGTGTTCCCAAAAGTGGGGACTTTTTATAGGGTGGAGTTTACCTACAGGCTATGCTATGCTCGGTGAGAACAAAGGGATTTTAGAGCGGGACAAAGGAGTTGGAAAAGGTCAGGTTTTGTATGATGAGCCTAACGCTGGATGACAATAGTATGGCCAGTACACTGATGGCCCGACATAAAGGAATGGCTCGGCTCTTGGCCGTGCGACTTTGTGAAGATACGCGCCGAGCAAAGCCGGTTTGCAGGGAGGTTTTTCCTTAAAGCATCGGAGAGGCTTAAATTGCCTGCCTGAATGAGGATTTGGAATGTACAGTCATTAACGGCCAAGCCCAAAACGTGCTTGTCCGGAGGACCTCTGCAAACACATGGGGTAGGGTGGCAGAGAAAGGTCAAGTAAAGGCCAAATTGTTTGATATCAAAATGATATCTAGTGCTCTCACCTGACATATCATAACCGTGATAACAGTACCAGAGGCAGAAATAACATCGAAAGAGTAGGGTTAGATTTCTGTACCGCACCCACATCCACATCCACATGAGCAGCTTGAACATGTTTCAGTGAACTAAAGATAAGCACATGTGAAATGAAACAATAAAACAACCAGCTCAGATAAGTCTTGCATGAATAAATACATTTTAAAAAATGTTTGGAAACTTCTAGATACTGCTTCAAGGCTTCTTCCAAAATGCATTCAGGCATGATTCTTTCTTCTTTCTCTAGCCTTCACTTTTCTAATAATTTCTATTCTAGTGACCAAACTTTTCTCTATACAGTTGGCCCTTCACATTCACTAGGGTTAGGGGTGCAGGGCCCCCTCAAAAGTGGGAAAACCACAAATATAAAAATGTGTGTCTGTGTCTGTGGAAGGGGGGTTGAGGCATGGTGGAGAGAACAGCCGCCCAGGGTCCAATTGAGGTCAGGGAAGAGAGAGGGAAGGGGGGGGGTAGGCATGGAGGCCCTGTTCTTCTTCTCTCTTGCCCATCTCCTTCCTTGGGTGTGCAGAGGGTTTGTGGTGCTGAGCCATCCTTAGCTGACCAAGCAGCAGCTGGTGGTGGAAGAGGAGGACCTGAGGTGAGTTTTTAAAGGGCTACATGGCCTGATTAGAGCAGCCAAGAGGGAAGATGCCCCTGGAAAAGAAGCACCTGAGGTGAGAGGGCAAGGGTTGGAGAAACTCGCAAGTAATCAAATCCATGAAAGTCAAACCCACATATCTGGAGAGCTGATTGTACTTTTTAAAGTGGCTAATGAGACTTATCTACTCCCTGCCTTTTCACTGTTTCTTCATTCATACTTTTTCTGTGTTGTAAGCAGGCACACATAGCTCAAGTTGGATTGGCTAGAGAAGAATCCTGCTCTTTCCCCACTCAAGCTTTATTGTCTTGTTTACTACAGACATGTTTCTGCAACTAACACCAAAAATCTATATTCCTCCAGCCTTCCCTCCTTCACCATCCTCCCAGTGCGGATGATCCTTTAAAACATTCTGGCTAAACAGACAACAAAGACAAAAAGGGAGACTCGGCAGGCACTAAAAGACTTTGCAAAAAGAAACTTCTTTCTCAGATACTTTGTTAACTGAGGTATGCCTACACTGTATAAATGCTATCTTTGTCATCGTTATGAAATGACGACTCAGTATTAGTCAATAATGAATGGCAATATAGTACAGCCAATGTTCCACCACATTTTGTTGCAAACAAAAGACAGCTCCTAGACCACAAGGAATTGCATGAGATTGTGGTGCATTAGGAAACAAATCACACATGGACAATTGCAGAGTCGCAAAGGGTCAATTGTCACACCTGCGTTCCCATCCCCACAGACCACAATGCGTGTACCCAGATTCAGCCGAAAGTAATATGGTATCACTTCCAGTTTTTTTTTCAGCTGATTTTCAGACTTTTTTTACTTTGGTTTTTAGTGCAAAACTGATGCATTTTGCAGAGGTTTTAAGCTGTAGGTGGCAGTTGGTTGAAGGGAAAAAACCCTCAAACTTTTTTTTAAAAAAAACCCAAAATGGTCACCAGTTTGTAGAGAGGACTGTTTTGGCATGTATAAAACTCCTTTTCTAGAGAGGTTCTCCTGAAACAAATGTTGGTATCATTTTGGTGCCAAACAGAACAATTTGTACTTTGGCACTTAAAATTATTTTACGGATTTAATAGAGTAAACTTTAACCTACAAAAGCTTGATCTGCTGCTTCTTTCTGGATATTTTTCATGATATTTATTTCTGTGAAATCTGATATGATGAGAATAAATATCAAAATAGATAGACAGATTGACAGACAGACAGGTGACAGATAGAGACTTGCTCAGGTGGTACAGAAATGACAAGAAGTGTGAACCAGCTCCTCAGAACAGCAAGTGTACATTCTGTTTGCTAGTTCTTGCACTACTCCAAGTGACTGTGAGAACTTGATGTATAGTTCTAACATGAAGTCAGTGAATGCAGTTAGTGTCTAGGACTGGTGGACATTCCCCCCACCCCATTTCAGGAAGGGAAAGAGAAAAGGGAATTTCAGGAAGGGAAAGAGAAAAGCAGAAACTCCCCCTCCTCACTTACTGGCATAAAACAGTATTATAGGTGCCTTTTCAAATCTTATAGAAAGTGAGATAAGGGATAACTGAAATACACAAAGGATTGTATTCACTGGTAAAAGGAAAGAGTATTTTAAATATTTTCTTCTCTAGTCTCCATTACTGTTAGCATACCAGAACCAAAATAGTCTAAAAATAAAACAATATGCCTGTAGCTATCAGCACTATTTATTAAAATTCTCTGTTAATGATTAAAGATGCCCTCTCATTCCTTATCCTATAATCCTATTCATGTTTATTTAGAACCAAATCCCACTTAGTCAACAAGGCTTCTATGCACTTAGGTGGGCCTGGGAATAAATCTTGCTAAGTTTCTTTACTCATACAGGTTCCTTACTGAGGCCTATCCACAGCTTATCTGGGTCTGGAGTCATCCCACTGTTGTCCCAGCAGTGACTTTTTTGGCTTACTCACTGCAGAAGGAAGTGAAATGGCCCTGCCTCTTCCTGCCGCAGTGCAGCTGGGTACTGTCCTAGGTTGCACTGGGGGAGGAAGCGCAGCCATTATGCTTCCAAGGCCTCCAAGCACAGCCATTAAGCTTCCAAGGGAAGGCAAGTGCAGGTGTGCCAGGATGGTGATGCAATCGTCAGTCATTGATGAGGAATCCATCAATAATTTGTGGCGTAATCATGCAATCTGGGGTTAGGAGAAGGATGGGACTGCGACAATATCACGCATAAGCATCATTGTGGTCCCATCTTTCTCTTGTGCCTCTTGTTTTCAATGGGCCCTTTTAAACTGAAACTATGTTCAGTGGGAATTACTGATGAGCAGACCTGTATGGAACTATTCTGAAAGTTCTGTTAGATTTATTCAAAGGTGATTTTGCCCATGATTTCAAGCATAATTAATTAACATTTTAATACCCAGTCCAGCTGAAAGATGGTAAGACAGTGCTGCTTTTTCTTGAATGGTTCCTATTCATTCCAGTAGGAAATGTGGATGAGGACATCCAGATGGATTTTGCTATCCATTCTATTTGATTATCAAGGAAAGCCTACAGTTTCCCCTTTGCATTTTGTACCAAGGATACACAAAGCAGCTTAACCAAACACATTGAAACAATGTCATTATTTCAAATAGGGTATAATCATAAAAATGGGAACATACCTTGGAGGCCATCTAGTTCATCATGCCATTCAATGCAGAACATGTTCCACAGAGCACAGCTACAGAATCCCTGAGAGGGCCTCCATGTTTCTGCATAGTTTTGCTTTGAAGGAGGTAAGTTATTTATTACTATATAAGAGGAACTTTAAGCCACATACTTTTAAACAGCAAGAAAAGCAGAGCAACCCTATACATATTTATTCCTATTGAATTCAATGAGGTTTACTCATAGGTGAGTGGAGGCATGATTGCATACTTGCGGCATTAATAAGCAATTTCGTGGGGAACATAACAAAAACTTGTTGCATTAAATTATGTCCAAAAAACATTTAGCATTTTTAAATTAGCATAATTTACACTGTTTGATCTCTATTCTATTTTAATTTCAGTGTCAGTTAGTCTAATTTCTTTTAGTTCTCTTTTTTGTCAGATGTATAGCTCTTTTGCTAATATAATCTGATTACATGTTTAGTTTTATGTGCAGAATTTAAATGATAGTGGATATATCTGTTCAGTTATTATTCTTTATCATATTGAATCATCTCTAGTTGTCTTTACAACATTAGTATTATCTGTTTAGTTCGAAATCCCATCACTGTAATGAACTCAGAGGGAGGGGACATATTTTCATAATATCAAAAATTGTGTTTCAGGATAACTGAGTGAGTAACTCAGTATTTTTAAACCAGAATTCTTGAGTATGGAAAAGAATATGTTCAGATACAGATCTAACCTCCCATCTACCCTATTTTGAAACAGATAAGTTTTTATTTTTTATTTTTTAAAAAAAACATTTGTGAAAGAACAACAACAGTTTTCTAACCTACCTCTTCCTACAGCTCAGGATGGAGAACAACAGAATAAAATCCAATAGCAGATAGATACCAGCTAAAACGACTTAACCTCAATTAAAATATATTACCAGTTAAAAGAACATAGCATTCATTAAAAGAGCATAGAGATTAAAACAATAAATTCATTATTTAAAAAACTTACGATTTTAAAAAATTGTCTGCATATGGAGCTGTCAAATTCCTTCTGGCAGGTCATTCCACAATTTGCGGGTGGCTAAAGAAAATGTCCTTTGGGTGACAGTTGTCAGCCTACTCTTGGCTGACTGAAGTAAATGTCTCCTAGAGGACATGAGTATATAGGGCAGATTATATGGGAGAAGGCAATCCCATAGGCAACCTGGACCCAAATCATGTAGGGCTTTAAAGCAGCAGCCAATCCTTTTGTACTTTGACTGGAAACTTATTAGCAGCCATTAATGAACTCTGTTAAGACTATTCTAAATGGTGCATATGAAATCCCAAAAGTATTACATAACAAATGTAAAATGGATGCTTCCCAGTATGAAACACAAGACTCAGTGAAGAAATACATTTTTTATCATTTTTGTTTTGTTTTATTCTGTAAAGCCTGGGCCCTAGGAAATATACAGCCTGGGTAGATTCTTTGGCAATTAAATGGGATGAGTTTATTCATTCTATTTATTTTTAAAACATGGAACACTTATTAAACAACGAGTATGCCATGATTGTCCCTTACCTATTGAGGTTCCTTGATGTTACAGAAGAGGAGGGCAGGTAGAGGGTCTGTCACTGTGATTACTAAATGGCTTCAGATCACGATTAGGCATAAACATACCTATCTCTTTGGGACTGTGCCCATTTCCGCACTACACTCCTATAGCGCAATTATTCCACTTTCAACATCGGCACCTCCCG